>MU968501.1:13779622-13935345 GCA_034641835.2 Pinus albicaulis | reverse complement strand
ATGGCTTGGTAGGCCAACTCGGTTGGTGAGAGCGGCATCTAATCTCTGTAGGAATCACTGTCTGAAGGTGTTGGGAGGATCCATGGGTTGATAGAGCCATCAAAAGTGGTGGATATCATTGCAACCGTATTTGGGATCTCTGGCAGCGGGAGAGGAAAACAACCCAGTAGGGAAGATGACTTCAGAAGACGGGTACCAATACTGACGTAAGAGTAAAAAAAGCCTCCTATTAGGGGTACAATGCTACTTGGTAACGTGGAATAATGAGGGGTGCATAAGGATAACTGATCCACTATGAATATTTTCCCATCCAATGGAAATAGGACAAGTCGGAAGACCGAAGAAACAATAGCGGTCATTGCATAAGACCAACTGCGACCAAGCAATAGATTATAGTCGAGATGGTGATCTACAACTTCAACGTCCAAGGTTACCATTTTCCCACTCAAAGTGATGGGAAAGCTAGCAAGGTATCCTTTTGGGAGGAACGTGTGGCCATCGAAAGCTTTGAGGGAATTCAACGACGGTGTTAAGGTAGGAGAACCTAGAGCGAGCCAGCAAGCTTGTGACATAACGTAGGTCGAAGCACCTTCGACTATGACAGTGCGATGGATTGGTCTCCCTTTCGACGCGACCTACACTTGGAATGCAAGTTGGTGCGAGAGGCGAGTCTGAGATTTTTCCATTCCAAATATAACTAGCATGGAATCCTGGGGGTCTATTCCACCAATGGCCAAAAGCAAGGCTTTCCTTTTTGCTGGACAAGTTTGCAATACTTCGAGAGCAGACATCGCTAACGGTGCCTGCGCCAAATCTTCTACAATGTTGTAATTTTTGGCTGCACGTGCAGAGGTGTTATGAGTCGTGCATCGAAGTGTCCCTTTGGGGGGATGAATTACGGGGTCAGCAATAGGCCGTTCAATATGTAAATCGTTGGTCGGTAATGGATTTGAACTAGTACCAGGTTCTTGAGTGTCTATGGTAGGATTTCCATAAAGCTTGGCTCGTGTTTGAAGTTCAACACTCTCAATGCCATAAATGGTAGATGATCCTTCACCGGAATGATGTGAACCACCATTACCCCATTGCTGGGGTTGTGGCGGGTTGTCAACCATGTGTTGGTGTTGCTGCTATTGATTAGCGAAAGGATTATGAAGAATGGCAAGTGTTCACCTAGAATCCTTGTTCGCGATAAAATCGGTGCATTCCTACAGCCGAGGACATTTTTATGTCAAGTGGTCCTCCGCACAGATATTTCAAGGAAATTTCATGGGTTTATCCTTCCCTTTGTCATTTTTGGAAGCGTTTTTCTGATTAGGATTATTCTAATTGTCTGATTGCTCTTCCGAAGAAGATGTCTTTTTCTTGTTCTTCTTATTCTTTCCACTAGGTTTTTGTGAATTTTTCAAAGAATTTACCTCAGCGGTAGGAAGAGTAGTCGTTTGGCTATGGGCGGTGGTAGCTGAGGATGGCTGGGAGGTTTTCCCTTGAGACTGTTTTGTGGCTACACCAGAGATTGTGCCAACGAAACTGTCAGTGTGAGCTCTGGTTTTCTGAGTAGCTGGAGGATTTGGGTTACCAGGGGCATTGGGGAGTAGATCATATAGCGTGCCAGATTGTGAATATATTAAATCGAAATGTTGGGCACGACAAATGCATTGATTTTCTATAACCGCACCGGAAAGGCAAATGTCTTTAGAGATGTGGGGTAAGAGAGAATTACAAAACCAATTAGCTAAGAGATGATCTGGGATTGGCGCTTTGATTACCCTCCCCCTACGCCTCCATTCATGAATGTGATCGGCGATGTGAGTGGCAGTGTCTTGGCACAGCGAGGTTAACAGTTCCATTCCAGTTTCAAATCTGATTGGTAATTTGAAATTCTTTAGAAACTCCGTTGCTAAAGCGCCAAAAGTGTTTATGGCAGCACGTGGCAATTCAATATACCACTTGGTGGCATTTCCTGTAAGGGTGCGGGGAAATAGTCGAAGCCGAACACTATCATCCACCATGGAATTAGATATAGACCATAAATGAAAGGTGGTGATGTGTGCGGTTGGGTCTTCCCCTTGTTTCCCATCGAACTTTGGGATGTTAGAAGGAATCTTGTGCAGTACTGGAGGCAAAAGTGGGTTGTGATTAATGGGGTCATTAGTCAATTTATAGATGTCAGGAATGTCTAGAGCTACCAAAAATGGAAATTGCAGGTTTGCCCCCGAATCTAACCAAGGAAGTATTGGTTGACTATGTCGACCATAGGGTCCGCCCATTAATGTGTTACTAGTAGGATAAGTAGGACTTTGATAAAAATTTCCTATAGGTGGAGGGGTAGGGATATATGGTTGCTGTCCATAGGGCATATTGTATTGCGGGGCGAACGGTTGGTTGCCCCCAGTGTAAAAGTGCCCTCCCATTCCAGATGGAGGTTGGGGTGGGTTAGTCCATATGGATGCAATGGAACTTCCCGGAGGCATGCTACTACTTGCATAGTTTGGCAATGGCATAGACCCTACATCGATGTTTAAACCACTTAAGGGAACAATGTTAATAATAGGTTGTTCGGTTTTTCCTAACGATTGTAGGGGTAGTGAGATGTTCCCTGTTATTTGCGTGCTGGTGACACTGCCCCCTGGTATGGTGGCCAAGGGGTTTGAACTCAACAAAGGGTTCCAACCGAAAGGGTTGCTAAAAGGAACTGAATTAGTCACACTCGTGGGAAGAGCAACTGTAGGTCCCAACATGGTCACGATAGGAGTAGATCCCGAAGGACTCGGTGAGTTACTTACAGTTGTGATGACCGTAGGGTTAGGATTAGGTATATGTTGACTACTGGGGTTACCAAGTAATGGCATAGAACTGATAACTGGCGGAGAGGATGGTGGCGAACCTGGGATAGTTGCCATTGGCATTGACCCTGTGGATGCTAGTTGAGAAATGGATGTTTGTGCGGCTGAAGACATGTCAGTGTGTGGTGGAATCTGAACTATCACAGGCCCCAACAGATCAGTGAGTGGAGGATTGTAATGAGGTACGACCCCTTCCGTGAAAGGGTCCTCTGGAAATTCCGTATGATATGAGGCTATGTGAAAATCAGGGTTTGTCAATGGATACTGCTCTTCCATAGAAGGCACGGGTTCACCAAGGTTCAGTTCTTCCTCAAGAGTCAAAGGAGGTAGACCTTCCTGTCATCGAGACAGATGGCGTGGGTCAGATGACACCATGGTGACCTATTTAGTTTTAACAAATTTTAATGATAGTAACCACACACCTAAAAAAGAAAAAAAAGAAAAAATGAATCTCTAAAATCAATTAGCAAGCAGCCAGAATAGGGTAACTTGTTTGAGTACTACCGTTTACTGGTGATGAAATCCAGTATCACAATAGTATATAGAGAGGGTTGGTCAAAAGTATAGTTACAGTCACTCTAGAGCTTCGCTTGAACCTCAAACGATAGGTGTAAGCACTCTCGTGAAGACGAGTACCCTCTTAAAGAACGAAGACAGAGTAGGTCCGTCTGTTTTAGGTACCAGGACAGCCCATCCTATTCACCTTTTGTAAGTCCCTAAAAAGTATGGCCACTAAAGATACCTCAAATCATAGACATCATCATGGGGGTCCACAGTCAAGGGCAACCTACTATATGGGTAGAATACCTAGATCCCAGATCTAGTTTCGACATCCTTGAAAGGAACCCCAATATATAACACACCCACCGGATGCATTCGATGGTAGGCTACCTTCTTGTGCACCCAAGTGTTGTCTCGCACTAAGATTTGGTAAAGGAACAGTCTCGATAATATGAGTGCAGTAGGATTTTGATCGTTAATGACTCTAGTATCAAGTTTTGAGATCTTGGGTGATTTTCTCACTTTTCCTAACCCAAGATCCTAGCCTAAACTACTTTTGGTGTGAGATCAAAAAGAGTAATGTGATTGATTTTATTATCGCTTGATTCTTAGTGTACTTGATTATTAGTCTTGCGGAGGGGGAGTGGACGTATGAAATGTAATGAGACTCTGACACAAGAAACCAGGCAAAAATATGCTCTAAATATTCAATTCGATGAAGAGTATTTCTACAAGGAGAGGTTTCTTTTAAACATCCATGCACTAACATTCAAATAGCACAGTTCAACTTTAAATATTTAGACTTCTATCCACCTCATCTTAACATTCTTTTAACTGAAATTTTCAGAATTAATTCAGCTAGATGCAGAAAAACTAAAAATAAATTCTTCTCTAAAAATTAAATTCTTTTGACACTAACTTTTCAAACAAGAGCAAAAAAACAGAAATGCCAGCTTAGTAAACAAGCACAGGGATTCAGTCAAGGAGAGGTACTGATGGCCAAAAAAATCTGCAACCAAAACACAATCACAGGGGTGAACAACAGATTTTGGCTGAGTAACGCACTGTCTCTGAATAAATACAACGTTAATCCAGAGACAAAAACACTGTATTTAAGCAGATCCTGTGTTATAACGCACTGGAACACCAACAAAGGTAGCGTTAGCCAGGGTAAAGTTCTTCAGATGGTCAAACAGAAATAGGATTGATTCTGTGAGCTTTTGAAATTTCTACTGGGCATAAATACTGGTCAGAAGGGTCTGTGAACAGAGGAAAGAAGAAAGGGGGAAAGAGATAGTCCAAAAACTATGGGGGAACTCCCCAGCGGAGTCGCCAATTCTGCTATAGGGTAAAATGCTTGGGTTGTTGGTTATTGAATATCCCTCTCAGGGCTTTTCGGTGCTCGAGGCAGATAGTAAGATTAACTGTATAGTTCACAAAGATGGCACATACATATTCATATTAACTTAAAACAACTTGATGGAATAAGATGGAATAATACCTCTTTAATGATCTTGAAGTCTTTTGGAGAGCGTTGAACAATGAAGCAGGGATCCTTCTTCACCAGCTCCAAATCTCGACCCTGCAATTAGTCAAAGCACCCTTGTAATCTCCACCATAACATACATTTACTATCAATTAAGTCAATATATAATAAAGATTTAAACTATGCATATATAAGCCATTCATCTCATGCTATATAAGTGATTGAATAACAATGAAAATATCAACGCATAGAATGGAAAAAACAAATACAGTTCTATTGATTTATAAAAAGGAGGATTACAACTGTCGGTTGTACCAAGCCCTCCTCAGCCTTACAATCTCTCTATCTCTCAATGTGGTGATGTCTTGATCAACAAGTTGTCAATGAACCTCTTTGACTCTTGACCTTCACACTACAACAATAATGCTCTACTTCACAAGTATTCAAAACTTTGACAATCCTTCCACCTTGAGCCAAGAGTCTTCAGCTCCATTTTATAGGAGATGGCGAGAGCAATCATTTCCCTTCTCTTTCCGCTAGTTCTGAATAGAAAAAACCAAGATGTTTCCTCAACTTCCATGCATTTTTCTTATTTGAGAGTTCAGTTGTTTTTGGAAAGGCCCAATAAGAGATTAGTGCTTTGCAGTTTCCTTTTTGTACTGACTCTCTTATGAGAAAAAGATGGAAATTCAAAACATTATCCGTGGTTTTTTTCCATTCCAAACTCAAAACACGGGTAACAATACCCTCTAGTGTAAACAGAGCGTTGCCTAGACACTGACGCGGCCTATTCATTGATCAGATGCTTTATAATGCTCTTTTGTTGTTATAGTGGGGCATTATCCTGGCAGAAGTAGGTTTAGTTTAGGTCTTTGTATTCCTTCCATCTTTATCTTCTCCTCTGAGCTGATGAGGAGGTATTTTGACCTGTAACATCAATCCAAGAAGCGATCTAGTCATCTCGAGGATCTGTGACTGATATTCCAACGACGACGACAATACAACCTACACTTGAATCCCCTCAAGTGCATCTTCTGCGTCATGGTAGGATGACTTCTAGGTTTTATTGTGTCCCAACAAGGGATTAGAGTGGACCCCCTCAAGGTCCAATCTATCAAATAGGTACCACCACTTCAAACCCTCGTGCAACTCCAAAGCTTGCAGGGAAAGGCCAATTTTCTGAGATGCTTCATCCCAGACTATGCCACTTGCACTAAGGGGTTCCTATGCCTCCTTTGTCAAGACATCCCATTCAAATGGGACGATAAAGCCCAACAATCATTTGAGGTGCTGAAAGACACATTATCTTCAACACCATTAATCAGTCCTCCAAACTATGAAATGGATTACACCTTGTATCTATTAGCGTCTAAGACTGCTTTGTCCAGAGTGTTACTCTAGGAGGGCCCTGATGGGAAAGAACACATAATTTATTACGTTAGTAAAAACTTATCAGGCCCCACATTAAGATATGAGCCCAAAGAGAATACTTCCCTAGCATTAATACACACAACCCAAAAATTTCGCCACTACATTAGCTTAAGGACTACAACAATCATCGCAACTATCAACCTAATGAGATATATTCTCACCCGCCATTTGATGAACCATAAGTATGCTCACTGGATAGTTATACTGCAAGAGTTCGACTTACGATTTAGTTCCCCCAAAAGCAAGAAGGCTTTAATTTTAGCCAAGTTCATCAGTGACCTCCCAAGTCAGGCCAAAGGATCACTAGTTAATGATTCACTACCAAACAAATATCTCTTCCGAGTGACGACATAAGACCCTTGGTACGGAGATATTATCTTATTCCTACGAACTGAAAATTTCAAACAAAAGCTCACTTGTGACGACTGTAAGCACATTCGCCACCAGGCCCCCCAGTACCTACTCATGGGAGTTTCCCTTTATCGGCGGGGCATCGACACCATTTTACGTTGAATCCTCACTCACGACCAAGCTGAGCAAGCCATTAATAACTTTCATAATTGATTTTGCAGTGGCCACCTCTCCGGAATGGCCACTACCCAAAAATATTTGCGGGTAGGATATTTTTCGCCCACGTTATTCTGCAACTACATATCAGCAATCAAAAGGTGCGACCGATGTCAATGCTTCACTCACAAGGAAAGAGCACCTCTTTCTCCCCTTCATCCCATCATACTAGCTGGTACCTTATGAAAATGGGGGATTAACTTCATGACTTGCAACCCCACGTCGTCAGGAAACCATAAATATATTTTTGTAATGGGTAGAGGTCATGCCCACATACGAAAACACGATAGAAACCCTTGCATGGTATTTTTTCAACCATGTCATCACCTGGTTTGGTGTAGAAAAGAGTTATTATTTGACCATGGAAAACACTTTGAAAATGAGCTTTTCCATGAGCTATCTCATCACCACAGATTCACACATGAATTCGCTTCACCATACTACCCCCAATCCAACGGACATGTAGAAGTTGTAAACAAAGTACTTAAAACGATGTTACAGCACATGGTGAATAACCAAAAAAAAAATTGGAACCACATGCTTTTCTCCACCCTGTGGGCATACCACACAACAGTGAAAACATCAACAATGTTCACACCCTTCAACTTAGTGTATAGGGTCGAAGTCATAATTCCCATAGAATGCGAAATCCTAAACTTACATGCCACCATTGAACTCCTCGATGACACCCAACCTCTATATCAATGCTTAGTACAACTAGAACTCATCGAATAAAGTCGACAATAGTCGCTCCAACACAATGAGTCCCATAAAAAATGGGTGAATGCATCGTTAGAATGCAACATCACTACTCGATCATGTACCGAGGGGGAGTTGGTCCTCCACTATGATGTTGCGAAAGAATCTCTGGGGCTAGGGAAGTTCGAAACCCTATGGAAAGGTCCCTATGTCATAAAAAATGTCTCCTCAAGGGGGCATACATCTTGTCAGAGCCCGACGGAACATGCCTAAGAAACCCCGTCAACATGCTCAACCTCAAGAAATTTTACCCAGAAGGGTCAGGAGGCTTCAACCCTAGAGATAGCATGCATACAGAAAACTTTTTTTTTGATCACAAACATCATAGAATTGTCATAAACAAAATGCGCTCTAGTGTCACAAATGGATTGTCCCTACAACCATTATTTCGGATTTGCTGATGGAGCATCGCGATGGTATCAAAATCTAGTATCATTTGAAGTACGAGATTCACAAATGTTTAGAAAATATTTGTGTGAAAAAATATTAAGCCACCAATTTGATCATATTACATTCACACATGTACCAAGAAATCAAAACCAGACAGCAGATTGCATAGCTAACCACATCCTAGACTGGAATGTGTCTCGCATAAACCATCATACATAAAACCAAAAACATCAAAAATATAGATATCCATCAATGATACACAACATCCATCAAATCATATAAACCATAGACACATCATCAAGAGCAGCAAAATACATCTCGCATATATACCAAAAAATATGTGTGAGTACAAATAGCAAGTTATGTATCTCACCCGCAGGTTAGCGAAAAAATACATATGCACATGTCATCAAAAATGAGGGAAGCATCCTCATAATGGGTGCTTTCCCTAAGTACAAATTTTCTCTAGGGATAAACCCCACTAGGCAGGACACCTGGACCCACAACTGCACCCAGTGCCAACACTGGGGCAACCGCCATAACTGAAGCCGCCACATGGCACAAAGTCAAATGATTTCCCCTCTCCCAAGCCATCAATATCTCTAGCCAGAAATCATCCAGATCATCAACGAAACCTCGTGTCGGCATACCCTTGGTCAGCCTCTCCACTCAATCTCAAGCATCTTCTAGATCGGTGGATCGGGCCTCGGATGTAGCTAGTTTATATGCCATACATGCCACGGTCACCTCGGCATGAGCGATAGCCATAGCACACTCTGCAGTAGTGGAGCTGCTACCCTCCCCAGAAGGGCCAACACCATCACCACCCTGAAGCTTCCCTAAATATCCACCATACCCCCCAGCTTGGGGTTGAGCTCCTCTACCTGGACCCTCCAGTTGCGTTGGTGTCCTACTAACCGAGCAGTAGGTTGTCCAACCGCTACCACATCTGCAAGAGAAACAAATATAGTGTCAGTGTCACCACAAAACACATATAAATATACACATCATAAATACTCAACAAATGCATATAAAGAACAAAAATCATGCCTGCTGGTCCCGATGCATACCCAGTAGGAAGAGCCATATATGGATCCCCCCGATAGTCCACCCTAGAGTAGGGATACTTAGGGAACAATTGAGTGTTGGCCTCGAACCAAGCCTCTGTGGTCACATTCCAATAGCAACCCACCTCACCTCCCCCGTCACAAGGCATCACTGACATCCATTGCCTCATCCAAGGGTCCTGGTGAAACCCCATAGGAACGACCACCACAAGTCGAAACAGTACCACTCTCTCGAACATAATGCTACACAAAATGCTAGCATATGTAAATAGCTTAGATCTTGATCGGAACTTCACTAGCCGCGACACCATACCGTCATAACAGTGACACGAAAATTCAAATAAATGCCCAGCCCGAAGCTAGAGAAAAACACCAATTTGAGGTCCCGACGACCTATGCGGTGATGACGACCCAGTCAAACACATGATCATAGCCAGCGTGCATCGCTTGGCTAGATCAGTCACCAATGATTTCAGGATACACCCCTCCAAATGGGATGCCTTACCACAGTGATGCTCTGATCATAGCTTGAGCGCTACCATCCCAGGTGGGAGTGGATGGGGGGGTACCTCACCCTAAGGCATAAAATTGGTCACAAAATTTATATTTTTCTCTAGACGGATAGAAACATCATGCCCTCGTAGCACCATCACTTTGCGCCACCTGTTCCAATAATGGACTAGATAGCGCAGTAGGTGATCCGGAGACCTCAGGAGGTCATTCTCAAGGAACTTGAGGAGAGCCCACTGAGCTAGTTTCCCATAGACGTTGGCATCCTGTTCCACATCCATACGTAGATCCATCTAGTCTCTCTCTCTCCACATCATCCTGTCACCAAAAAGACACACATCAGTGACATCAAAAATTAAAAAATTCCATTTAAAAAAAAAAACTTGCCTTAGCTTTTCAACGTGCATGTTCCTCAAACAAGCACATGAACAACGCATCTGTACCTCAGACAGATGCAGAAGCCGCGTGAAAAAATTCTCACAGGCACAAAATCTCCACAGAAATCCTCAAATTTCCGTGGAGGTCTCCGCCCCTATACCTTGATTGCCCGTGCGGTCAAAGCCAAAAATAAGTAAGGGTTTGTAAAAACCTAATTTGTATAGACCCCTCAGCAGTAAAACTAAAAAAATTGAAATGTTGGACATTCAGGGGCATATCTGACACTAACGACATGGATCACTGGTGCACAAGCTGACCACAATGACAAGAAAGTCTCGGCAACAAGCTCTGACCTCACAATTATCAAACAACACAAATGAACTAAAATGAGCCATATTGACCTATATATCACCCTTTGCAAATTGTTTGAAAGACCATAATGGGAGCTGAAAAAGCCAAATTGCGGAGCCGAAAGAAATATAGTGATCATCACCTCATAACGCCCAAAGGAGGCTTCACACATTCATACCTCCAAATTTATATTTTTCAGTTTCGACAGGTATGCCCTCTCTTATCATTTTTCCATTCAGCACATTTGTCAATATATTAGAACGAAAAAGTTGCTTTCATTTGGGGTATTTGTTGCAAGTATTATACAGTACAACAAACCACCTATTTCCCCATGCACTAAAGGTTCCGGAGCAGGTATCATTCTTCCCTAAGCACGATAGAGTCCCAGAGAAACTTTTCATATCCTAACATCATTTCTCCACAAACCATAGGTTCCAAACACCCGACCATGTTTATCATCTCCCCACCTTGCATATGATAAATATCGTCATCGGTCGGTAGAGCCTCCCCCTCCATGTAGTCCATCACTCAAGTAGACCATGCATCAAAAAAATATCATGCCATCCTAGCTCGGGAAGCACTTCATGATCATTCATCCATCATGCATCAAGTCAAGTTTTACAATATCTTGATAAAACCCATTTCTCGGACTACCATTTTCTCAAGCAGATCGAACATGCACCACCATGTCTTACATTTTTCCTACCATCCCTCCATCAGCATAGCCCATCTGCGATATTTTCCATCCACTTCACCACCCCCGTACCGATACTAATCAATGGGGTCCCCACCCTCAGCAAAAACACATTCCTCACATCATCAGTGAGCGATCATTTTAATGTTTTTGGGGAACCCGTCTTCGTGTTTGACAAACCAAACCCATTTTATATTCTTTTGGAAAGTCCACAAATGTTTTTAGGAGAACATCCCCTACCCATCCATCCACTTTTTCTCCCAGTGCAGGAGTCCCTAACCACCCTTGGTCGGAGCTTCATACCTTCCACATAAAACCACCATGACATTCATAACAAACATATACCCACCCTGGATGTCCTACTGACTCTAGGGCTTTCCTCATCAGAAATAATTATGAATGCTGCCAAACTGCCTTTTCAAGCTCCGACCTTGGGCCACTGAACTCCCATCATTACTTTTTATCCATTTCTTGCCATCGTTCCTATGTTAACCTATCATATCAGAGACCATGATCCATTGCATCAGTATTTCTCTAGATCAGTTGAGGCTTCCTTCTTGTCCACTTCAACAACCATTTTCCAAAAAGGAAGTCATACCTTAGAGGGCTCCTTACTTCAATAGGGGCATCCTCGGATGGCACTATGGGAATCATCATTACCCATTGATTTCATCGATCCTACTGAAATTCGGCAACAACACAAGCTTTCATGTCAAGATGGTATCGTACTTCACAACCATTGCACTTTGTCCGAATTTTTAGAAGACCCGTGCCATTATACACATCTCTTATATCAATTCTTACATGGGAAGGTCCCATTCATACACCCATGCATATAATCAGCCTTTATTCTAAAATATTCCATACCAAGGTTATGCGTGTGGGCACTACATTCAACTTATCGTCAAAGAAAAAATGCCCTTGAGGGCATCAACAATCGTCGCAGTAAACCAAATTAGCAGATCACTACCACATAAGTGACACAGAAAGAACCTTTATTTGTCATATAGGATTTTTACTAGCCAAATCATCACAAGCATAGGACATGCCCACCTGGTAGAAATATTGTATTTATTTTATCATACTATCTCTTATAGGTTTCCGAGAAAACATGGTCCCTCTTTTACTCATAGTAAGGGGTCTCCAATATTAGGCTACACACATGTTACTCTCTCTCTCTCTCTCTCAACATGGGTTATACAGAACAAAAAATATAATGTATTTTGGCTATAAGGTTCTTCCTAGACCTGACACATTAGGGGGCAACTGTTATCATTGGAAAATAGGACGAGAAAAAGACATCATGAAATGTCAAGCAAAAGGATTTAGAGGGTTGAAAAACATTATAGAATCCAGAAAATTTAAATTTCTCTAAACTCAAGAGGAAAAATTATCAAATTGTGCACATAAGACGCTGGAAAAGTGCGCTCCACGTGCAGTTTTCTTCGATAGTAGCGCAGATCTCTGTGGCTTTCCCTCAATAAGCCATGCGGTCCTGAGTTTGGCGAAAGGTGACCATCCGGGACCACTTTTCACACTTCAAGAAGAAGATTCTACACTTGAGGCTACCCAAGGACAATCGCCTAGAGCCACCTTGAGAACTCAAATGAGCACACAATGGAATCAACCACCACTCTTGGGTCACTATCCACAATATTACCAAGAGAGGGAAGAAGATTTGAATTTTTCCTATAAAATACCACCAAGAGAAGAACCATTTAGAACAAATTGTTATGCTGGCCAAATTTCCCATGAGAAAACCAACAGTGTGTTGTCCAAGCAACAAGAGAGTGAAGGGATTCATTTGTTGGCCATCCAACATCTCAATCCTAAAGGGGAAGTGCATAAATTGTCCGATATCCGATCAGTCATTCGAGGAGAAGAGAGAGGGCTACAGACGGCTTAAGGGGAGAGCCCTCCTTGCTTTGAATATTAGATCTCCATATCTCTAAGGACTCACTATGAGTGTTTTAGCGTTCTACCTCTTTTTTACCGCCAGGAACTAATAAAAGGGGATTTGTTCTCCATTGGTATTATTAGTTCATTTACTCGATATTGAGCTTGTGTTATATGTGTATTTGTTGTTTCTTGTTTCCTCCTCTTTTTATAGTATGCTATGTTCCATAAATAGATTTTCTGCATGTTATGATGCTTCACTAACCATCTAATAACTCATTTTTTCCCTGCGACATTGATTGTAGGATATAAATCACTCCTATAAAGCACCAGTGTTTTTCGTACACTTGTGTACTAAACACACCAACACAGTGTGGATCATATTATGAAGGAATGACATGAGGATACATATTTAAATGATTAGGTATTGAATTTGGAAGAACAATTTATTGGTCATCCTACTTGGGATTTAGGAAATGCGGTAAAAAAACCTGCTGTTACAAAGAGTATCGGGCACTCTTTAAGACCATCAAAGCCACATCAACATCTTGAACAATATCCTTCACCAAGGGAGCCACCTATATCATCTGCTCATAGTTTCCCAATGAAATCCATTAAAGGAATTTTAGTTACTACCTTTGATTTCCTATTGGGAATCTTCAAGGGTAGGATCCAATGAAGAATATACCTTTTCCTATAGTTCTAACTTTCCAAGGTATGGTTTTAGAAGACTATGATATGATCCTATTTGAATTTTATGTCCTTTATATAAGCCACGACCACACCACCAAGTAACAAAAATTAAAATTGTTTCCTGCTACATTGAAAGGAGAAGAACTAAGACAATTTATGGGACTGAGTGGGAAAACTATGACTGCCTGGGATGCAATGAAGAAATATTTCTAAAAAACTACCAAGACTATTTTTGGTCTAGGGACTTGAATGATGAAATGTTCAAGATTTCCTAAACTCCAGATGAGAACTTAGAAGAGTATGTGGAGTGTATTCAGTATAATTTGCAAAGGTCTCAATATAGTGATTTCGATAAGTTTATTGTAAAAACCATTTTTATTAAAGAGATGAGCGTGGACTGTCTAAATAAATTGAACCTATTAGGGAAAGGAGATATATCTAAGGAACCCTATGATGAAGTAGTTAAACTTTGGCAGATTGTTTCCAGAGGATATGCTAGAAATCAGACCATAACATGAGATCCCCCTACCAAGATTTTGAAGACAACAAATAATGGAGTAACTCATGCAAAAATTGGAAATTTATTAGAAAATTTCAAAACTGACATTATGAGTTCAATGTCTTCTAAAAGTCATATGATGTGGGAAAAATAGAAGTAGAAATAAGGTCAGCAAGAATTGGCCATTTTCTTCTCTCATTTGAGGAAAAAACATCCTTTGAGGGAGTGTTCATTGAAAAGTTTCACCATATGTGAATGAGATCATTCTACTGATCAATTCCCTTCTTTACCAGGTTTGAAGGTCATCTATAAGGAAGAACAAGAAGATGCTAAAAAAGCCTAATTTTTTGGGGTCAAGCAGCCTTGGTATTATTTACCACCAAGTATGATCCAAGACTCTCTTTCTCCTTTTAATTCTTGGTCTAATATAGATAATGTTCAACAACCACCTCAATAATTTCAATATCTAGAAATTTCAAGGAAGAATCCAAACCCCGATTATGTTCAAAATATTATCCCTTGGCCATAATGGCCTGCCCTTTTATGGCCTAAACCTTGGCAAGGACCTCCTATTCCAAACCAGATGCTTCCTATGTAGAATCCACTACAACTTCCTTCCAATGTGCCTATGATTGTTCCTCCTTTACGCCCTCAGCTTCCTGCACAACCCAATCCTGATCTTAATAATAAGGCAATAAAATAGGTAGAATATTTACTTTTACTTACTGCATTCCACATGTTTAATGTAATTAAATCCAACTTTCTTGGGTAGGATAGTAACCCCCACTCATCCCCCTATTATAAAAGAAAATGAGGAAGAAAATTAATTAGGGGAAAGAGTTGAGACTCAAGGTTCTCTAGGGAAACAACATTCCATAAGAGCTAATGATATGCAAAATGTTTAAACAATGGATGTGACTATAACAAATAGCAGTTCCCGTGTAAAATCTAGTACTCCTCTTGCAACAAAAAAAGCCATTGTCACAACAGATGTTTATCACGTTGTGAATCCTGTAACAACTAATAGAAAGGAGTCTTCTTTGATTCCAACTTATCTATAAAGATTAAATGAGGCTAAAGATGTGCTCCAATTTGAGTCTGACCTTTTAACAGAGTTGAAAATTTTGAATGTTTGGATTACTTTGCTTCAAGCAATTTAGGATACCCTATTTATGCTAAGATAGTTACAGAATAATGTGTCAAAAATATAGGTAGGAAACGTCAGGACCCTCCAACTGTGCACGTTATTGGTAAACTATCTAATTTGATATTAGGAAATAATGCACCTACCAAGTATGAGGACCTTGGGAACTCCAATTTAACTGTAACTATTAGTGGAATGATTATTCATAATACCTTAATTAAATCAGGATTTACCATCAATATAATGACTAAGGAAACAGTGGGACCATTTGGGTTGACTAATTTAAGACCAAATCCTACTATTTTAGAAATGGTTGATAGGTGTAAGATATCAACAAAAGGGATATTATAAGAATTTAGAATTTCAATTGACTCTTGGCAATATCAAGTTGAATTCATGGTGCATCAACTTAAAACATGCTTGGGTGGACACCCCTTTGCTGGGTATGTGTTAAATTCTTTCCACGAATAGCCCCTCACATTGTACATTGTGTTGAATGTAGCGGGGGAGTGGGGGGGGGGGGTGACAGGGGGGCTGAAGCCCCCCCTATTGGGGGGTTTCGAAGGGGGCGGTAGCCCCCCTAAACGGGATCTGTGCTAGCGCCCCAGGAAATTTTTATTTTATCGAAATCTAATAATAGTTGGGCAAACCCAAGGATGGGAGGCAAACAAAAAAGATGATGGGTGAAGCTACCCATGGTGTTTTGCATGGGTTTTGCACATGGTTTTTAGCATGATAGTTTTCTGCCCATGGTACTTTGTATATTCGGTTAAGGAAAATACAATTATATTTTAATATATCGTTAATGGATTGGGTTTTATGGTTTCTTCAACATGTATATATAAATATTGCAACATTGAAAGGAATATAATTAAAAATCAATATGGTTGTCCCAATTTTGGTATCGAAGGGAAAATCTTTGTGTATATTTGTTTTATGTTCTTGCCATTTTATTTTTCTGTTTCAAGAATTTCTTTGTAGGTAATTTATGTACATGGTTAAAACATACATCCTTGATATTAGGAAAACTGTGGTTGGAAACTATTGATGCTTATACAGGATGTAGATCTGGCTGTATGACTATTTTCGATGGATATACCACCAAGAATCCTATCATATGTCCTCCTATTAAACCAAATCTTAAAACTGAAAGCCCTTTAGAATCAAAATTCGCATTGGAAGAAATGGATGCTCATCTAGTACCCACTATCAATAAATCTTTACAACTTAAAAGTGAAAGTGAATACGATGCCATAAATACTTTTATCAGTGACCCTTATGTTATTACACTCTATACGTCACAGTTATTAAATGATTCAATAGATGAAACTAACAAGGATGAGGCTCTTAATTAAACTTTTACACATGATATACCTACTACCTTTGGCCCTGAAACTGTACTAGTCGAAATCGATCGTGAAAAAAACCTTAACATCAATCCTAATTTATTTGTTGAGAAGAAAGAAAAAATAGTGTTGTTACTCAGGAAATATAAGGAAGCCTTTGCATGGGGTTATAAATACATGAAGGAAATCCATCCTACGCTATGTACACATCATATTTATTTAAAGGAAGGATCCCAACGTATCAAGCAACCTCAACAAAGGATGAATCTAGTTTTGAAGGGTGTTACGAAAGAAGAAATCCAAAAAAATTTAGATGTGGGTTTCATCTATCCTATTTCAGAAATTCAATGAGCATCTCCAATAGTTTTTGTACCTAAGAGAAATGGGAAGTGGATAATTTGCGTGGGTTATAGGGAGTTGAATAATTGCACTCAAAAGGACCATTTTCCATTAAATTTTATTGATTAAGTTCTAGATACCTTATCTGGTAAAAATTTATTTTCTCTTCTTCAGTGGTTTAGTGGTTACAATCATATTCAAATTTCCCTTAAAGGCCAATATAAAACTACCTTTACTTTCCCTTGGGGTACTTATTCTTATAATTTTTTACCTTTTAGATTATGTAATGCACTAGCAACCTTTATGAGGGTGGTATTAGGAATTTTTGCTGACAAAGTTAATGATTGTCTCGAGATTTTTATGGATGATTTCACACCTTATGGGAGTGATTTTGATAAAGCTGTGAAAAGGTACTTGAGCATTGCATTTAGGCCCACCTCAGTCTCATCACTCAAAAATTCCATATGATGATGATCAAGGGTATTTTTCTAGGAAATTACCTTTCTACTACATGTATTCCAGTGGATCTGACAAAGATAGAGGTAATATTAAGAGTTCCCACTCCTAAAACAAAAAGAGGAGTACGTATTTTCCTAGGAAAAGGAGGGTATTATAGACAGTTTATAGAATTTTTTTCTAAAATTACATTTACATTATTTTCCTTGCTAGCAAAAGATAAATATTTTTAGTGGATTGATAAATGTGATAGTGCTTTTGAAAAATTGAAGAAACATGTAGAAAAAACTCTTGTTTTGAGAGGACCGAACTGGAACTTGTTGTTCCACATTTATACTGATGCTTATGATAAAACCATTGGTTCTATGCTTGGTCAAAACGAAGGAAACAAACCATATTTGATCTATTCCATCAATAAGAATCTAGCTCCCACACAAGTAGGTTATAATGTTGCACAAAAATAATTTATTACTGTTGTACACACTATAAATAAATTTAGGAATTATATCACTTGTTACCAAATTTTTCTTCATAAAATCCATTCAAATATCAGTATCTTAATGAAAAAACCAATAACAAATGCTAGGGTTACTAGGTGGTAGATGTTACTCCAAGAATTTGATATTACTATTATAGATAAGTCTGGAAAATATAATGTTGTTGCATATTTTCTTTCTAGATTAACTAGTGCTATTGATGATATTCCTATTGAGGATTATTTTCGAGCTGAATACATATTTGCAATATCCACTTATTCGCTTATTCACTTATTCACCATGGTCTGAAGATGTTGCTAATTATCTTGCTGGAGGGAAGCTGCCTCATCACCTTTTGCATAGACAAAAGAAGAAAAATGTACAATAAAGTGTTAGATATTTTTGGATGGATGGAAACCTCTTTCACATAGGTTTTGATCACCAAATTAGGTGGTGTGAGAGACAAGATGAAATCCATGAGATCCTCAAAGCCTGTTATGATGGACCTTGTGGAGTGAATTTTGTGGGGTTGTGATCGTTGTCAAAGGATGAGTCGGCTAGTACAATCATAAGAGATGTCGTTACAACCCTAGTTTGTGTTGGAACATTTCTAGAGATTAGCATTAGATTTTTAGGGACCAATTAATCCCCCATCTCAATAGACGGTTTACGTCCTTTTCTTTACAAATTATGTGACCAATTCAACGGAAGCCAAAGCACTTACTAGGGAAACTGATTATGTTGTTGTAGATTTTCTATTTGAAAAAATATTTTCTCGGTATGGATTTCCTAGAGAAATAGTTACAAATGGAGGAGCAAAGTTCACCTCTTGGCTGATACATGATCTTGCCAAGAAATATGGAGTCCATTATAGAGTTACCTCACCTTATCATTCCCGAGAAAATGGATAGGTGGAGGGTACCAAAAAATTAATTGAAGGAATTATTATAAAAACTGTGGCATGACATAAGAAATATTGGGTGGAGAAACTTCCTAAGGTATTATGTTCATATAGGACTATTGGGAGGAATACCATAAGATTTTCCCCTTAAGAATTGGTTTTTGATAAGAATCCCATCTTCCCTCTTGATTTTGAGATTAAAACAATAAGGAATACCTTGGGAATTGACTTAAATTTAACAGAAGCTTGGGAGCATACATTGAAACAACTAATGGAGTTGAATGAAAAATGCCTAGTTGTTGTGCAATGAACAAACATCATTAACCAATAGTGAACTAGGTGGAATGACATGTTTATTAAAATAATTTGTTTCAAAAGGACGATGGGGATTTACTATATCATTCAAGATTCAAGGATTTTAAAGGCAATATGAAAATCAAGTGGTTAGGTCCTTATTAGGTAGAAGCAGTTTTTGACAACGATACTGCAAAATTGACAACCATTGATAATTCTCCAATATCCTTTCTAGTGAATGGACATCGACTCATGTTGTATCACAATCCTATCTCTAAGGACTCATTTGTGAACATTGTATCACCTACAAGTTCAAACATTGAAGTTGTTGGGGCAGAGTAGGATCCTCCTTTGCTGTAAATTACTTAGGTTTTTTGAAATAAAATAAAAATAATATAAAACAAAATGAAAATATAAAATAAAAATAATGAAAACGAAAAGAATAAAAGAATAAAAATAGATAAATAAAATATTCAAGAGAGAAAACCCCTTTGGGGTGCCATTGGATTATTGCGATGGTCGAAAACCAGCTTGTTGCCAATCGACACCCTCTTATTTCTCTATAATAACACTCCAATAAATTTTCTTTCTCTGATTATTGTTGTAGGCTTTGTTGTTATAGATCCTATTTTGAATTTCCCTTGTTGATATCTAAGTTTAGCCTAAACGTTTATTTGTATTTTGCTGATATAGCTTAACATATGAACAAGAATAAACAACTTCTCAATGTTGACGCAATACACCTTCATCACAGTATACCAATAAAATTTCATCATTTAATTTGAACCATAAAGTGACTTTCACAACATTCAACTGTACAGTCCCATGACATCCCAACAATAAGCTAAGAAAAAGTACGTGTCTTTTTTCAATTATTTGTAGATTTGGTACTTAAGAAGAAACATGATAATAGTACATATACCCTTAGAGGGATATTGTTACAACTATATGCGGGGGAGGAGTGCATCATTAAAACAATGCATGATGATTTTACCTGAAATTCTTTGTGTAAAATAAATACACACCTCAGCCTACCATAATATTGCATGATTGGAACATTATAAAATCATTATTTTTTACAATTAGACCAATGTAACCATCATCATTAGTAATATATTCCTTTATCATTATTAATTTTTCCTGTTGTTACACATGGAAATCAACGAAATCGTGTAGAAAGTCCCTTTTAATGAAAATCCATAAATTTGGTAATAAGGAGGAGTAACCCCTGATAATTTCAACACCATGGCATTCTCCCTTGATAAAAAAATATATGTGTGTTTAATCAGCTCTGCAACAGGTTCCTAAAAAATTGGGTAGTGTGGTTGTAAGAAAATATGGGTAGAGAAGCAATCATACATGAACCTAAATCCGTTAGTATGTTGTTACAACAACCATAAGCATTGGAAATTTTCCAAAAGGCAGGATGGATGAGTTATTTTGAGAAATTATAGGGTTTTATTAAATTGGTCACTTTAGAATTTTACCAAGCCCTAACTAAACAACACTTTGTGGTCAGAGTTTCATAATTGTTGTTATAGAAGAATTTATTGTAAAAGTGATGAGGATTCCAAGGACAAGAGAATGGTGTTTCTCAAGGAAAGTAGTGAATCATATATCCATGGATATATTTTTATAGGAAGGAGGAGAAGTAAAGCCCAAGGGTAGGGGATGTTTTGATATAACATCTCTTCCTTGCCCTTGCTATGATGTAGCCCTCTTCATCCAAAAATTAATTATCTATGAAGGCCATTTTGGTATTATGTTTAATTATCACTTCCAATTGTGAGGACATCTAAGGACGAGGTGGTTGATTAATCTACCATAATACTTGTTTAAGTCATTACAACACATGGAAGAGGTTGTGAAGGGGTGAAACATCCAAAAAATTTCATCACCAACCATGCACTCATTAAATTAGTCATCATGAATTCACTGCAAAGACAAGGAAGCTCATGGCATGGTTTGATAATGAGACCATGTACCGGTGCAAGTGAGAAGCATGAAAAGAGTGTTGAAGTAACACCCAGTGCTGAAGCAACACCTAATGTTGAAGAAACACCTAGTGTGGAAGCAACACCTAGTTCTAAAACAACAACTAAAAATGAGACGACACCCACTGCTAAAACTACTTCATCTTGCAAAATAAATACAACCTCAGTCTCTAAGTGGAGCATAGTTGATATACCTCTTAGGATTGGTATTCAAAATGATAAAAGATGGATATCCATAAGAATGACTCCTAGTTCATTTTAATAAGGGAAAAAATCGTGGATAGAAGAACTTGTGTATGTGTCTAATGAGTCACAAGAGGAAAATCAAGGTGGGTGCCCCAATGAAGAGGAAGTGTGAGAGGATTAATTTACTGGAAAAGCAGTCATGCCTGAAACTAAATCCAAGGAAGTAAAGACCCCTTAAGGGGTTGGAAGAGTCTCATAAAAGGTAAAGGTACAAAAGAGAAAATTGAGAAATCCAATTGGTATCAGAAGCCCCAAGAAGAGGTTGTGAGTAGCTATTACACAAAAAGAGACTTAGGAATCTAAAAAACCTAATGCCGCAGTTGAGGAGGAATGTATTGATACAAATGGACCTGGTGGGCTTGAGGAGCAACATAATAATGAAAGGCATGAGAAGTGTGGAGAAGATATGAAATCATAGTTTTCACAGTGAAAACTGGAGAACCAGAGAAACAACTAGGGACAAAAGAACCAATAACAGAAAAGAATATGCAAGAACAAGAGGTTGTTACTTCACCATGTAAGACAGAAATTGACCCTCTTGTTCAAATTGAAAACTTGAGAAAGGAAAACGAGGATTTAAAGAAACAAATTTCCTTGGTTAAAGAACAACTCCATTTCAAGTCAACAAATTCTTGATGAAGCCGAAATCATGGAAATTGTTACTGTTTTAGTAGGAGTGCAAACAGCGGAAAAAAATGAATAATTTTGATCTGTTGTTCTATAATAACCTACTAATGGAATTTTTTCTACATAAGAAACAATAGTCTAAGCATATCAGGAAGAAGGGGAAAAATCCACTACTGGACAAGAACATATTTACGATGTTGCTATTTCACAAGAACCAACATCTGAAACGGAGTGGATTGGAAATAAAAAGGTTATTATTCCACAAGAACCTATCAATGAAATTTTTGTTAAAAAATAATCGACAGTTGAGATAGAGATAGCAAGAGGAGAAATGGGATTAGAAAGAGGATGTTGAAACAACATCTAAGACAATTTACTTTAAATCTAAATATTTAATGAGGGTAGCAAAGAAATGGGAGAAATTGCTGGTATTTTCTAAAGATGAAGTAATCTCCCCAAAGAAACATAAGGATATGGTCAACAAGCTCAAGAGGGAGTGCTCTGAGAAATTAAGTTTGAATATTTTATAGAAATTTAGGAGAGGAATCAACCAATAAATAAAGTGAAGGAATTGCAAGGAGAAGTTTAGTTGTTACAACAAGAAAATGAGTTCATCTAAGAGCTCATTAATGGTTTATCGTGTGTTATTGGCTGTTTTGGAGAGAAATAATTTAATTTGACACCCTATGTAGAATGTGTAGAATGCAGAGCCTTTTTTTAGTTTATTGTAAATTATATAGGTTGGAAAGTTTCCCATGACACTGTAACAACTACTGAGGGACGGGTAAAACTATACATTAGAGGGGAACCTAGTTCAATTGAAATTTTTATCCATAAATATAATGAATTATGTTAGTTTCCATCCACTAAGATGTTGATATAGGATCATCGAGAAACAATTGTATGTAGATGTTAGAGAAAAATACAAGGCATCAGAATTGTTGCCTTGGAGGGAAGCAAGCAGCAATGGGATTTTTCCTGACAAGAATTGAAGGAGGAGTATCCCTACTGTTATCAGAATTTTGAGCGAGCACTTTCTAGAGTTCATTAGTATGTTGACTATATTAAGCGGAGTCGTGTAGGTTGGATAGAAATTACATTTAATTTCCCTCTTGTTTGGTTTCCCACCTATCAGTATCAACATCCATACCATATACATGATAAGCTTTGGGAGGCATAGTTTCTCATTTCTCAAGGATACAGGGCCAAAGGTGAATATTGTTGGGTTTGTGTTATATTCTTTCCAGATTATTCACACGCAGGGGGGTAATAGGGGGGGCGATAGCCCCTCCTGTACGTTGCGTTGGGTGCAACGTACGAGGGGGTCAAGGGCAGCGCCCCATAAATTTTTTTTTGGTCCTTATTTTCTGGTGGGCAGATCTGCCCATGGTTTTGTGCATGGGTTTGAACATGGTTTTGGGGCATGATGGTTTTTTGGCCCTTGGTATTTTGTAGATATGGTCAAGGGAACTACGGTTATGTTCTAATATAGGGTTAATGGATTGGGGTTTATGTATGCTTCAACATGTATGTATATTTTTTGTAACACTAAAAGGAATATAATGAAAAATCAAGCTGGTCGTCCCGATTTTGGATCCAGGGGAAAATTTCTTTGTTTATCTATTTTATGTTTTATGCTCTCACTATTGTTTATTTTCTGTTTTAAAGATTCATTCGTAGATAATTTATGTACAGGGTTAAAACCTACATTTGGTATCAGAGCAGCTTTGGCTTCAAAGGGACACCTTTGCTACTGAGGTGTTTTTTTATCGGGCCTAAGGTAGACCCTATTTAGTGGGAGATTTGTGGGATCGATTCTTGTGGTGAAAGAGATGGTGAGCGGCGTGAAGATAGAGATCACAAAATTTAATGGTCAGAGTTTTTAGTTGTGGAAGCTCAAGATGGAGGATCTGCTGGTGGATAAAGATCAGTGGATCAAGGTAGATCTGAGTACTAAACCAGTGAGAATGTCAGATGAATACTAGAAGAAACTAGATCGGAAGGCAAAGAGCACAATACGGTTGTGTGTCTCAGATTCAGTATTTTTGAATGTATCTGGGGAAGCTATGGTGAAGACCTTGTGGGACAAACTTGGGACTTTGTACCAATCTAAGTCTCTGGTGAATAAATTGTTCCTGCGGAAAAATCTGTATAACCTAAGGATAAAGGATGGAGACTTGGTGACAGAGCATCCGAACGCCTTCAATATTGTGGTAAGTCAGCTGTCATCTGTTGATATTAAAATCTCATATGAAGATAAGTGCATTAGTTTTTTGTGTTCTCTACCAGCTTCATGGGATAGTCTGGTTATTGCAATAGGTAGCAACACAACTACCTTGAATTTTGATGATATTGTCTCAGCCTTGCTGTCGGAGGAAATGAGACGGAGAAATATGGAGGGCCAGAATGGAGATTCCTTATCTGTAGGAGGAAGGTCCCAAAATAGAAACAAGAATAAGGTTTCGAGTGGGAGATCCAAATCTAGAAGGAGATCTAAATCTCTGGAAATTTTGTAAAGGTGTGCT
Organism: Pinus albicaulis; assembly: GCA_034641835.2. NCBI lineage: Eukaryota > Viridiplantae > Streptophyta > Pinopsida > Pinales > Pinaceae > Pinus > Pinus albicaulis. The sequence continues at coordinate 13,910,929 of MU968501.1, read as the reverse complement.
AGAAATGTGGAAAGGAAGGGAACTACAAAAAGGACTACAGATCTAAAGCTCTTGAGAAAGGAAAGGGATTTGATGATGCTCCTTCCGCAGAAGCAAAAACCACCTCGGATGAAGGTGGGGATGTGTATTTGGCTTCTTCTTCAAATACACATGTAGATCATGAGTCATGGTTTATTGACTCGGGTGCATCCTTTCACTTCACTCCCCATAGGGAGTGGTTCTGCGAGTATGAGAAATATGATGGCGGTTATGTCTTCTTCGGTGATGATAGGGTGGCCAGAATCGTCGGACGTGGAAACGTCAAGCTGAAGCTGCAAGGTGGAAAGATTAGAACACTTCCTCTTGTTTTGCACATTCCTGCATTGGCACAAAATCTGATTTTTGTAAGCAAGATGGATGATGCAAGTGTAAAAACAGTGTTCGAGAAAGATTCCTATAAGATGGTTCAGGGAGCACTGGTATTAATGCGGGGAGTTTGGATTGGAACCCTGTACAAGCTTCAAGGCAGCCTTGTTATTAATGGTTGCAACAGTTTTGTGGTTCCTGTAGGTGGAGCGGAAAGCCTAGCGGTCTCTGGAGAAAAGACCATGCTATGGCATCGAAGGCTTAGACATATTGGAGAGAATGGCCTTCGAATACTGCATGGAAATGGTATGGTAGAAGGTATGTCTAATTTTTGTGAAACCAGCTCCAAAAATAGAAGAAAAGAGATATCAATGCCTTAGAAATAAGCCACTTCGAGGGGGAAACCTCCAATACATTACATGAATGAAAAATTCTTGGATGATTCAAATTACAAAACCTCCTTTCTATATATAGGAGTTCATGGGGCCACAATGTAATCCTAGCCGACCTAACAATAATAATTTAAGGGCACAATAATAACAATATGGGGGTTACAAGGGTACAATAATAACAATAAGGGGGTTACACTAACAACAATAAGGGACTATACTAGTAATATAGGTAATTAACATGCCCCTCTCCTTCAAAAAAGTGTTGTCCTCAACGCTTGAGTAGCTTTGGGTGCTTCTATATAAAATTCTCATCCTCCCATGTAGAATCTTCAGTGGATAAGTTCTTCCATTTGATGAGATACTCTAAAATTGATCAATTCCGTAGCTGTCGAGTTCTGGTTTCCATGACCGCTTCAGGTTTCAATATGATTTTTCCTTCCTCATCAAGTTCTAGCAATATTGTTTGAACTGGAAGATTGTCTCTTGTAACCTTCTTTAAGCATGAAACATGGAAAATTGGATGCACTCGTGAAGAAGTAGGAAGCTCCAATTTGTATGTCATAGTACCAATATTTTGCAACACCTTATAAGGACCATAGTACTTTGGTGATAATTTATTATCCTTCTTAGCTTGCTTGAGGGATATTTGTTTGTATGGTTGTAGCTGTAAAAATACCCAGTCGCCTACATCAAAACTTCTCTCGCTACGATGTTGATCTGCCTATTGTTTCATTCGATTTTGTGCCAAATTCAGGTTATCCTTTAAGATTTGGAGAACTTCTTGTTGATGCTCGATGTGATCTTCCACTGCTTGAACCTTCGAATTTTCTCTTAAAGATGATGTGATGGATGGTGGATCATATCCATAAAGTGCCATAAATGGGGTCATTTTTGTTGCAGTATGGAAGGAAGTGTTATACCACCATTCAGCTAGAGGTAACCACTTGACCCATTGTGTTTGTTTATCAGATACAAAAAAATGAAGATATCCTTCCAAACATTTATTCACTATCTCAGTGTGACCATCGGATTGAGGATGATAAGATGAGCTATGAGCTAATTGAGTACCCAAACAAGAAAATAACTTCGTCCAAAAATTTCAAGTAAAAATGGGATCTCCGTCGCTCACAATAACCCTTGGGTTTCCATGTAGATTTTGAATTGTGTCCATAAATGTAGTAGCAATTGTACTTGCTTCGAATGGATGAGATAATGCACAAAGTGGTCATACTTGGTAAGACTATCAACTACCACCATGATGACACTATTTCCTTTGGACTTAGGTAAACCTGTGATAAAATCCATTGAAATCTCCTCCCAACGTTGACTTGGAATGGATAAAGGTTGTAGAAGATTCGGGGTCTTAATTGTATCAACTTTATTCTAATAGAAAACCAAACATTCCGCCACAAACTTTTGAATATCAGATTTAAGGCCATCCCAAAAAAATTCTTTCTTCACCCTGTGGTAAGTTTTTAAAAATCCCGAGTGTCCTCCTAAAGGAGAAGTGTGAAATTCCAAAAGAATATTTTGTTTTATTTGGGAATTATTACAAAGATATAAGCAATCTTTGTACCATAAGGAATCATTTTTCCAACTAAATGTATCAAATGTACTAGGATCTTGCTACAACTTTTGAATGAGTTTCCAGAATTCTTCGTCCTTCTTCCATTCATCTCTTGCTTTGGTTCTCCAATCTGGTTGGATAATAGAAATGGCACAAAGCAATGCTTCCACCTCTTCATTCTTTCTTGAGAGTGCATCTGCAACAACATTTAGCTTCCCTTTTTTGTAGATTATTTCAAAGTCATAACCCAACATCTTTGTGACCCATTTTTGCTACTCTTCTGAAGATAGTCATTGTTCCAAAAAGTGTTTAAGACTATCATGATCATTTTTCACCTTGAAGTGTCTTCTCATTAGGTAAGTTCTCCATTTCTTTAGTGCATGCAGTATTGCTAACATTTCCTTCTCATAAATAGGCTCATGTAAATACTTTCCTTTGATTTGATGACTTTCAAAAGCAATGGGTCTTCCTTCTTGCATTAAAACAACACCAATTCCATTTCCTGAGGCATCACATTCCATAATAAAGGTTTTTGTGAAGTCTGGCGTAGCTAAGACTGGTGCTAGGCACACTGCCTCTTTAAGATGTTCAAAGGCCTTAGTTGCTTCAGGAGTCCATGAAAATGCATCTTTCTTCAATAATTTTGTTATAGGTGCTGCTATTCTCCCATAATTCTTAAAAAACTTATGATAATACCCTGTTAACTCGAGAAATCCTCGCAACTGCTTTATGGTTGTGGGGACTTTCCATTTCTTAATGGCATTAATTTTTTAGGGTATACCTTAACACCCTCGTGAGATACAATATGACCCAGATATTCCACCTCTTGTACTCTAAAGAAACATTTGGATTTTTTTGCATATAATTGTTTCTCCTGCAATAGTTTGAGCACCCTGTCAACATGTTGAACATGATCCTTCCAAGACCTGCTGTAGATTAGTATATCCTCAAAAAATACTAGCACAAATTTTCTAAGGAAGGGTTTGAAAATGGAATTCATCAACCCTTGAAATGTAGAAGGTGCATTGGTAAGGCCAAAAGGGATGACGAAAAATTCATAATGACCCTCATGAGTTGGAAATGTTGTTTTCGGAATATCTTTAGTCTTCATTCTAATTCGATGATATCCTGAATGAAGATCCAACTTGGTAAAATAAATTGCTCCATGTAATTCATCCAATAATTCATCAATCATAGGAATGAGAAATTTATCTTTAATGGTGAGCTTATTGAGCTCCCTATAATCCAGACACATGCGCCATGATCCATCCTTCTTGTGTACCAATACTACAGGAGCAGAGAAAGAACTTTGAATAGGTTGAATTATACCCGCTTCTAACATTTCTGCAATCATACGTTCAATTTTTCTCTTTTGGACATAAGGATATCTATAAGGCCTGATGTTTGGAGGAACGCTTCTTGGAATAAAATGAATAGCATGATCATGATCACGAATAGGTTGGAGTCCTTTGGGAGTTTCAAAAACCTTGGAATGATTGTCCAAGACTTTTTAGAGATCTGCAGAAATAGATGATTTTGATGTTGGAACTTCTAGTGAGCATAATTGTGCAATTGCACCTCGTTGTTATTTATTTAGAGGCTTTTTCATGAAATTAGAGATTATTATCTTTCCTGGCTTCCCTACAATACCCCATAATTCGACTTCCTTTCCTTCTGAAAAAAATTTCAATAAAAGTTCTTGAAAATTAAAAGCTACCATCCCCAAAGATTGTAACCATTGTACTCCTAGTACAACATCAACACTTCCCATACGAATGGAAAGCATTGGACTATTCAATACATATTTCCCCATAGTTAGCTTGATATTATGGCATTTTACAGAGCAATTTATAGTTCCTCCATTTGCAACCATCACTTGACATTCTGGTGCTGGGTATAGGAAACAATTCAATTCCTTGGCTACCTTACAAAGAATAAAAGTATGGGTACTACCTGAATCAATAAACACTATTACCCTTTTCTTCTTGATATGTCCTTCTATCTTGAGAGTTTGAGGAGTGCTAATTCCTGCCAATGCATTACACAATATGGTCAGACTCATTTCTTCCTCTTCTAGGGTTGGTTCTTGGTGTATATCCTCTTCTTGTTCATTTTATTCTTCCTCTTCACAATCTATGTAAAATAATTTCTTCTCAGCACACTTATGACCTTTAGTGTATTTTCTATCACAACTATAGAAAATCCCTTTTTCTCTTTTTTCTTCCAATTGTTGTGGTGTCAATCTTGTAGGTTGTGGAAATATAGGAGTAGTAACACTTCCCTCTTTATAGAAGTGAGTGGTAGGCTTCCTTTTCGCCATAATTTTACATTCAATTTTTCTTGCCAACCTGAACGCCTTCTCCAATGAATCGGGTTCCAAAACGCGAACTTCATGTTAGATGTTATCCTTTAAAGTACCTATGAAGAGATCAATCCGATGTTCCTCTGGAATATCAGTTACCCTTATATTCAATTTTTGGAAGTCCTTAAAGTGATCCCCCACTAAACCCTTTTGTTTGAGATCTATCAATTGGCTAAAGAAGGTGTTGCTCTTTGTATCTTGATAATGTGCTATCATTTCCTCCGTAAATATTGATCCAGTGACAATTTTTTTAAGGGAGCAAAGGCATCGATTCCATAAGAATGTATTTTGTTCTAAATGTAAAGTTGCAATGTGTACCTTTTGTGTGTTTTGCACATTATTGAGATCAAAATATTGCTCCATCTGTAGTATCCATGTTACAGGATCCTTTCCATCAAACTTCCTAATATCCATTTTTGGAATATGGTGGTTCTTCCCGCAAACATTAGAGTTTATGAAATCACGATTAACAATTATTTTGTTCTCATCATGAGTTTCCTCTACTATATTTTCACCATTAGGAAACATTTGTTGTAACAAATTTGTCAAACCTTCCAGATCATTCTTCACGTTTTCCATTTTTTTATCTATCTTAGCTTCCATGTAATCCATCTTAGATTCCATTCCAGCTTCCATGCCATCAATCTTAGCTTCCATGCCATTCTTCAAACCATCCATCTTAGATTCCATGCCTTTCTTCAAACCATCCATCTTATTTTCCATGCCTTTCTTCAAAACTTCTATTTCATTTTATGTTTCTCTTTGCGAGAACGAAATTTGTTGCACTTTCTCTTGTAAATTTGATATTTCATGTTGTTATTCTTCGTCTTCATGAGTCATAGTAGAGCCTTATAAAGGCTTAATGGGTGTTGAATTATTTTTAGGGGCCATTTTAGAATCTAATACTATGGGTGTTGAATTATTTTTAGGGGCCATTTTAGAATCTAATACTGATATATATTCTAAAATATGCCCTTGGAATCAATTCAACTTGATTCTTCAAACAAGACCTATGCAATTCAGGAAAAAAATACATACCTTTTACTTGCTTTTGAGGAGCTCTATATTGAAATTGAATTATCTCTGTAATTGCAGATCCTCAATATCTGAAATTTGGCCTTATAGTAGCCCTCTGAAGCTTCATTCAAATGTCATAGGTATGACCTGATTTGGATTCTTCAAGGAAACTCTATGTCCAATCTCCCACAATGACCCAATTATGGACTGGTTTAGTAGAGTGAACTTGTATGACTTGCCACGTGTCACTGTTTCCTCCTTTGGATCTGAAATTGATAGAAAAAAAACTATACTCCGTTTACTTGCAGCCACTTTTTACATCATTCCAATCCGATGCTCAGAGAGAGAGTTATGAAGGTTTTCCCATGATAACCTTTTTGAGATGAAATTCGGGAGCCTGAAAAAGACCTAACTTCCATAGATCGTATCTCCGAAAATATTGTGAAACAAGCTCTGAAATTTTGCGAGGATTTTCCTCAGGATTTCTGCTTCGCTCTCTAAAAATTTCAACTTCTGAAACTTTGTAGAAAAAACGTTATAGCGAAAATTCCGCGATGACCTGTTTACGTTAAATTCAGGAGCCTGCAAACAACCTTAACTTCCACAGATCATATCTTTGAAAATATTGTGAAACAAGCTCTGAAATTTTTCGATGATGTTCCTTAGGATTTCAACTTCACTCTCTTAAAATTTTAGCTTCTGTACCTTCGTAGAAAAAAAATTATAGCGCAAATGCCACGATGACCGGTTTGGAGCAACGAAAACCCTAGAATCCAAACCTCTGATACCAAATGTTGTGAAACCAACTCCAAAAATAGAAGAAAAATGATATCAATGCCTTAGAAATAAGCCACTTCGAGGGGAAAACCTCCAATGCATTACATGAATGAACAATTCTTGGATCATTCAAATTACAAAACCTCCTTTCTATATATAGGAGTCCATGGGGCCACAATGTAATCCTTGCCGACCTAACAATAATAATTTAAGGGCACAATAATAACAATATTGGGGTTACAGGGGTACACTAATAACAATAAGGGGGTTACACTAACAACAATAAGGGACTATACTAGTAATATAGGGACCTAACACTAATAGCTCTCTGTATTTTGATTTCTGTGAACATTGTGTATATGGGAAGCAGAATCGAGTGAGTTTTCCTTCTAGTGCTAAGAGGGCGAACAAGATATTAGAGCTTGTGCATAGTGATGTGTTTGGAGCTATGTCAGTTCCATCACTAGGTAAGTATGTGTACTATGTTTCATTCATAGATGACTTCTCAAGGAATACATGGATATATTTCTTGAGGAAGAAATTTGAAGTCTTTGATAGATTTAAAGAATTTAAGGCTTTGGTGGAAAACCAAACAGAGAAGAAGATAAAGGTGCTGAGGACAGATAATGGTGGGGAGTTCTGCAAGAAGGAATTTGAAGAGTTTTGTAAGAAGTTTGGTATAGCACGGTAGAAGAATACTCCATACACACCTCAGAAAAACTGAGTTGCAGAAAGAATGAACATAATGCTGATGGAAAAGGCAAGAAGTATGTTGAGTGGTACTAGGTTAGGACAATATTTTTTGGCAGAGGCAGTGGAGACTGCATTTTACTTGGTTAACAGATCACCTTCATCAGCCTTGGAGGATAAGACTCCACATGAGGTATGGACTGGTAAGAAACCCTCTCTTTCACATCTGAGGTTATTTGGATGTGATGCATATGTACATGTTCCAAAGGAGAAAAGGAGCAAGTTGGATAATAAATATGAACGGTGTATCTTTATTGGGTATAAGGATGGTTTAAAGGGTTACAAGCTTTGGAACCCGGACACAAGGAAGGTTGTGTACAACCAAGCTGTGGTGTTTAGAGAGGTGAAAGATGTTGTTAAACATGAAGTCCTACCAAAGGAACCTAAGAAGATAGAGTGTGAGCTAAAGGAGGATGAATTAGACTCTACAACAGAAGAAGACTCAGAAGAGGAAGAGCCACAAACTCCAGCTGTGAGAAGATCATTTTGGGAAAGAAGACAACCAAAAAGGTACATTCCATCTGATTTCTGTTCAAATTTTGCTTTAACTATAACTGATGATGATCCCAGAACCGTTAGGGAGGTAGTAGATTCAGAAGATGGAAAACTCTGGAAGGAGGCCATGGTTGATGAAATGGCATCCTTGCATAAAAATGAGGCTTGGGATCTAGCGGAGTTTCCAGCTGGAAGGAAGCCCATCGAGAGCAAATGGGTATTTAAGAAGAAGATGAATGTAGAAGGCAAGGTGGAGAAATACAAAGCTCGGTTGGTAGCAAATGGTTATTCCCAGGCGCCTGGAATTGATTTTGGTAATATTTTTTCTCCTCTTGCCAAAGTTACTTCTATTAGATTACTTTTATCTGTTTCTGCTACATTTGATTTTGAGGTAGAACAGATGGATGTGAAGACAACATTTCTTCACGGGGATCTGGAAGAGGAGATCTACATGAAACAACCTGAAGGCTTTATGGTGAAGGGGAAGAAAGAGTCGATATGCAGGTTAAATAAGTCCTTGTATGGGTTAAAATAGTCACCAAGAATGTGGTATCAAAAATTTGATACCTATATACAGGGACTTGGCTTCACCAGAAGCAAGGAGGATCACTGTGTTTATTTTATTTGGTCTTGTATGTGGATGGTATGTTTTTGATTGGAAATGACAAAGAAATTATCCAATATTTAAAGACCCAGCTATTCTCCAAAGAAGACATGAAGGATCTTGGTGCTGCAAACTATATTTTAGGCATGGAAATTAAGAGAGATCGGGCAAAGAGGAAGCTCTGGTTAAACTAGAGGAAGTATGTTGAGACTATATTACAAAGGTTCAATATGCAAGATAGTAAACCGGTGAATGTTCCGATTCCTGTAGGTACAAAGTTGTCTGCCGAATAGTGTCCCAAGACACAAGAAGAAGAGGAGGATATGTCTTGTGTTCCATATGCAAGTGCAGTGGGTAGCCTGATGTATGCAATGTTATGTACTAGACCATACATTGCACATGCAGTGGGAGTATTGAGTAGGTTTATGTCAAACCTAGGGAAGGAGCATTGGATAGCAGTGAAGCAGGTTTTCAGATATTTGCGTGGCACTAGTGATTATGGCTTATGCTACCAGGGAAGACCATGATTGGAAAGAGTGTTGGACATTCGTGGTTTTTTTGATGCAGACTGGGCTGGAGATCTGGACCAAAGAAGATCTACAAGTGGGTATGTGTTTAGCCTATTTGGAGGCGCGGTCAACTGGATGAGTAAAAGATAGTCTGCAGTGGCTCTTTCAACTATAGAGGCAGAATACATGGCAGCTGCTCATGCAAGCAAGGAAGCAGTTTGGTTGCAGAGATTGTGTTCAAGTACGGGGTTGGTGTAGCAAGCTATAAGGATAGACTGTGATAGCTAAAGTGAAATTTTCTTGCCTAAGAACCCTGCTTATCATTCAAAGACAAAGCACATTGATGTTCAATATCACTTTGTGAGATATATGGTTGAGGCTAAAAGGGTGTTGCTGGTAGAGGTGAACTCTTTGAAGAATGTTGCAAATGCATTGACAAAGTATGTGAGCACTCAGAAGTTCTCTTGGTGTAGAGAAACAATGGGTGTTGCAAAGCTGGGCTAATGAATTAGCTCTCATTGGCCCCCTACAGAAAGAAAACAACAAGTGGGAGAATGTTGGGTTTGTGTTATATTCTTTCCACGACTAGTCACGCGTGGGGGGTAACAGGGGGGATGATATCCCCCCCTATACGTTTCACTGGGCACAACGTATGGGGGGGGTCACAGGGTGGGCGGTAGCCCCCCTGTCGGAGTCTGGGGCAAGGCACCGGAAAAAAAATTTTGGTCCTTATTTTCTGGTGGGTGGAACGGCCCATGGCTTTGTGCATGGGTTTGCACGTGGTTTTGGGGCATGATGGTTTTTCGACCCCTGGTATTTTGTAGATCCGATCAAGGGAACTATGGTTATGTTCTAATCTAGGATTAATGGATTAGGGTTTATGTATGCTTCGACATGTATATATATGTGTTGTGACACTAAAAGGAATATAATGAAAAATCAAGCTGGTTGTCCCGATTGGGATCCAGGGAAAATCTCTTTGTTTATTTGTTTTACGTTTTATCTTCTCGCTATTTTTTATTTTCTGTTTTAAAGATTTGTTCGTAGATAATTTTTGTACAGGGTTAAAACCTACAAATACATGGAAGTAAATTATAACCTTAAACATCTTCAACCTGAGGATGTCAAGGATCATTGACATGATTCTGCATGAGGACATGCAAAGGTTTAAGCTGGGGGGAGATGTTGAGTCACGAAATTGTCATATTTTTCCTAATTATTTTCCTATTTCTTTTATTTATTTTTTACCAACAAAACCATATCTTATTATTTTAACAACCCTTATTCACTTAAGTGTGTCCTTTTTTAGTTGTCAATTTATTAGTCCAATTCTACTTATAATTTGACATTAGAACTATTGGCTTGGGCTACTCTTTATCATAAAACTAATCTATGGGTTGTTCCAAGTTTGAATGGTCTGTCGAAGCATGTTATTACACGATTACATTTTGGTTCCTCTACTAATTTGGATTAAAGGCTCTATGAGTTTTTTTTTGGTTAAAAATACAATTTGTTTACGTATGTGTTGTTTTCCTAATCATGCTAGATACAAGAACGTGTCAAGGTCAAAGGAATAACTCATTATTCGAAGATATTTATGGAGCATCCAGATCATTTGGTTGAGATATTTTGTAACGTTATTGGTAAACAAAGGAAAATGGTATAATTTCACTCATTCCAGGTAAACCATTGTCTAACTGTTAAGATATATTTTTATTTTAAATCACATGATAATCAAAATATTATCATGATGATATTCTCATTGTAATTAAGTGTAAGAGTGGATTTGTTGCTATGATTTAAAGGAACCATTTTTCTCCTAACAATACCTTTAATAACATGCTTTCATGTTTTAAATATTGTCTATATTGTTTTCCATAAACAAAATGCTCACATAAATTCAAATTCAGAGATCTCAAGCTTGGAAGTCACTTACGATCAACCTGTACCTTGATCCCTTTCTCCCTCATATGACCCAGGCGTTGATACCATAAATGAGTAGAGTCACTTGCACCTTCAGATGCCATGGTTGCATGATATGCTTTTGTCCCTCCTTCAAGTTTATAAAGGTTCTCAAAACTTTTAACCTTCATGACTAACAAGACATCTTTCAAAACCTTCATAACTCCACCTTGAACTATTCATTTACAAATAGCAGAATCTAGCACCCCCAAACATATTAAGCTCTTTGTAAGCCCAGTCACATGCCTCACCTCTGTTAACATTCTAATAATACCATCATACATTTTAATCTTGATACCCAGTCCCAACAATTTTACATGTAACATCATTACCCATCAAAACCACACCGTCATCAATAGATTGGTATGAAGAGAAAAAATTCATAAAGACACATATTATGGGAAGCACGAGAGTCTAGAAACCAATTATTATGATTTTACGAAATATTATAAGTGGAAAATACCTCATCAACAATACGTGCACTTTTTTCAGTTGAATTAGCTTCCTTTCTAGAGTCCTTTTTAGCAACTTGTTCCTTTATTTTCCAACAATATTTCTTAAGATGCCCTGATTTGTTACAGTACTAGAATTTCAACTTAATCTTATTTCATCATGAATTTGACCTTGACGCGTCTCTTGAATTCTGATATTTTTCTTTTGATCAAAATTTGGATACCATTTCTTATTATGTTGAGGTTTCAAGGCCATATTTTCCCCAAGTTTCCTCAGACAACAAAGCTCCCACAAAAACATCAAAATAAATAGTATATGTAAAACTAAAATTTATAGAGGTTACAAAATGATCCTAAGACTCAGGCAGAGAATAGAGCAGTGTAATTTCCTTATCATCCCCTTCGAGTTTTATATCTATACTAGACAACTGACATAAAAGAGTATTTATAAAAGTCAAATGATAAGAGATCTATGTACCTTCTTTCATCCGCAAATTGTACAACTGTGACTTCAAGTATATTTTTGTTTCTCAAATACTTCATCATATAAGGGTTTTCTAACATGGTCCATAAGATTGTCGGTTTTTTTTCTCCAACGATGATAAACAACACATCATTTTCCAAGAACAAACAAATATCATTGTGGTATCTTGCATCCATGTCCAACTAGTCGTCTTCATCCATCTCCATAATTTTCTTTTAACTACCAACAACGCCTTTTCACTCCTTACTACACGAGCATATTCTGCATCTTAACCTTCCATAGCTCAAAGATATTAACCCCATTGAGATTTTCAATTTCAATCTTTTCATTCGGCATCTTTGTCATTAACTCAAACATTTCTCAAAAGCTCTGATGCCACTTGCTGAGTTGAGAATCGAAATCATAACCTACAAATATATTTAATCAAAATAAATAATGAAAAATAATCAAGATAGCATAATAATCAAAAACATAAATTAAAAAAATGTTTTACCTGGTAAAGCCCTCCTTGTGAGGGAAAAATCCATGGGGAAATGATAATTGATATTATTATTATTCAAGGGATATTTAAAATATCCAAATCATAGGAATACATTATCTAGCCATTCAACACATTCTCCATTTGTTTATGTGTTCTTTTTTGCCTCTATAGGCTTACCTAGATAAATAACAACCTGTCAATTTTTTTCTAAATCTGTCCACAACTTTTAAAGCAGATACAGAAGAAATTTTCTACATAAGAAAAAATTGTTCCTTTTATATGTTTTTCCCTAAACTTAAATTAGAAAAAAAAACTTGAAACATAGGAACTAATTGTAGCTACTATCCCAATAATATAGGGAAATCATTGGCAACTTCTAACACAATTTCTTACAATATTTAGTTTAAGGCCATATTTTTGGGGCCAAAATATAGTGGATTGAAGGTTTTATTCTAAGATGTGGTGGATTGCAATTGAGAATATGGTCTATGAATGTTGATCTAAACTACGAGAGATGAGACAACCACTTAGAATATTTAGATTAAGGCCGTAATTTTTGGTACAAAATCTTATGGATTTAAGGATTTATTCTAAGATGTGATGGATTGCAATTGAGCATTAAGATCATGAAATAGGCTACTTGAGATAAATATGTGTTCGCAAAGTGATTTACAAGTTTGATTTTAGTCTATTTACTTAATACATTATACAAAGCAGAAGTATCGAACTTGAGGTTTTAAAAATATTGTTTTAAACTGTGTAAGTCATGAAAATGATCGTACAATATGAGAGGATATTTTTCTTAAGAAAAAATATTTGGTTTAAGAGAGATTCAAGAATGACTACGAGATCTAGTGCATTACAACCATTAAATTCTTTTCTTAATACTTATTTTATGGGAGAAATATCATATTCTTGGCTTTAAAGAAACATTAATAAAAACATGTATATATTATTAGTCCCTATTGTCTACGACATGGGAATATTAGTCATCTATTGTTTTTGTTTACATTATTCCATGTTCATAAATACAAATTTTACCTAAATTTATAATTTAGTATTTCATAAAAAAATTTCTATGAACCTATCAAATACACGCAACTGATTTTTTTAACCAATAGGTATTTTGGTGGTCTTATTTGGCATCTTCCCGAGACATCGATATATATTCTTGAATTATTTCTTAAGTTAAAAAGGTTTACACCATTCTTATTTTTCAACTGAAATTAATGCTAAGTAATGCTAACATTACTTCATTAGTATTAATTTTTTACTTCATAATTACAAACATGAAAACCTTCCTTTCTTCACCAAAAATATCTTAGCATTACGCATTTTCACATACACCAACCACATGGCTATTTGCATGTTATTTCTTGACCACTTGTTATTACCTTTGTATCACAGTTCAATGAGCTAAGTCCTTAAGGTAGGCAATAATTAATCTTCATGTCTTCAGAGTCCCGTCATGAACAAAACATATCCTCTTGGTTGTATATTATAAGGTAGTTATTCTATAGTGGAATTCCTAGCACTCTTAGCAGTTTTGCCCTGCAATTGAAACATGTAATTGAAATTTGTCCTCATTCCTTTGTGCCATGTAATTGAAACTTACAATTGAAATTAATTTCAATATAAGTATACTCATTTGATTTTATGATTATGTACGATTTTTTTGTTCGAGAAAAAAATGGGGTGGTGGAGCTTCAAAATCAAGTTATTACTAACTTTTATGTTTGGAACTCACTTTTGACAGTAGTGGAAGTTAAAGAGACTAATTTGAATCTAGTAATCTAGGAAATATAATTCCAAACTGAATTTTGGCCTTTGGCTACAGTAAACTCAAATTTCGTTATTTCCCTTGCTATAAATAAGGTTTATATGGAAGTGAAGAAGGAGGTTGAACCAGATGTATTCTTGTTCTTATTTTTATTTTAGTTGGATTGTGGCGGCCTTTATTTGTTTATATATATATATATATATATATATATATATATATATTTTTTTTTTTTTTTTTTTTTGAAAAAACAAAATGGTTATTGCTTTTATTAAATCATGGTTGTGGTTGCACTGTAGAGCAATTTAATGCAAAGAAAAATTTAAATTTTTTGAGATAAGGTTATCAAAAATACCTAAAATTTCAAATTGACAGCCTACTGTTTGTGTGCAAGACAACTATAAAGATGACTATTGTAATGCCTAATAAAGTGACCTAGTAACAAAAGCCCCTTACAATGCATTTAAAAACCTATACTTAGAGGAAAAATGTATGATTTCCTGTTTGATGTCCACCTAAAGGTTGTACATAAACTCTGTAGGTTGTTTTTCCATTGCCTTGTTGTGCATTAGAGAACTTTTGAGGTCTAAAATGGGCCTCCTAAGAAAAATGTACAACCAAAATAAAATTTATAAGAACCATTAGGATTCAAGATGATGATGTCAACCATGGGGGATCATTTTCCATTTTTGGAGTAAAAAAATAAAAAGATTAAAATATTATAAAATAATAAAACCATTTTTTTAACTCGTATTTTCAACTTATCTCCCTAAGTGTTTACTCAAATTTTGAGCGGGAGTGCTAGTTGGATGCAAAATTTAATTCCTCATCCAAGGAGTACCCATGTTGCATACTTTTGATGGACCCTACTATACGAAAATTGAAAAATACATGAAAAACGTGATTGCAATCACGTTTTTCATATATTTCTCATTTTTCGTGTAGGAGGAAAGTATGAAACATAGGTACTCCTTGGATGAGGAATCAAATTTTTCATCCAACTAGTGTTTCCACTTGAAATTTGAGTAAACCCATAAGGAGATAAGTTGAAAGTACAATTTGAAAAAATAGTATTTTCGTTTTTCCCTCTAAAATTTGATGATGTAATCTAATATCATTTTATTAGTTCCACTATTATTTTATAATTTCTTTAGGAGGCCCATTTTAGGCCTCAAAATTCCCCTAATGGATTGCTGAAATATTCTCACATCTTCATCTTTAACCATATGGGTTTCCATGTGTTGGATCACAATTTGATAAGGCTTATTAATCAAGTCAAGCTCCAAGAGTTGAAGAGGCTTTATAAAGAGGAATATAAGGGTTTAAAATTGCATATAAGTGATTTTAGGGAATAATAGAAGATATGATTGGCCATTAGGGTCCCCAATTTATCTACCACCTATATTTTGTCTAAATATCCCTTCATATTTTCAACTTTGCGAAGATGTGATTTTTGCTACTTAAGAATCTGGATCTATTTAAGGAATTGTAGCAACTATTACTAAGTGAAAATCAATTCTTTATTGGAAGGAAAGAATAACACTTAATAATAAAATCTAGATCAGACTTTGATAAAGAAAAGATCTAGACTACATCATATTTGCCACAGTCTTTGCAGGCACTAGGGTCATAAATTTGTCTCCACAAAATTCACTCTATGCTATTGGAACAACTCGACCCTCCAAACCCCATTCAAGGATCGTCCCAAATGCTTGCTCCATGGAATATGTTTTAGGACACGGTAAGTGATAGTGTAGGACCTCCAACTACCAATTTCATATGTTGCTTCCTCACTCAACTTGGATTCGGCAATGCAATTACTTAGGGATCTGAGGTGTAATTATCCACGTATTAACACAAAATTATCTAATGAGTCCCCTAGTTAGGAGAATTTAGCTATATGCAAATCAATAAAGGATGACCATCAAACCAGCCTTAAACCATGATCCTACTCAAGTTCTGTCGAGAGGTCGTTGACACTACTCCACTTCTTCCAAGGGATTCGTGCAATGGTCATAGTGACATAAAACAAAAATTTTGGTAGATAGTGAGATTCATTTCATGAGCAGCATCCTAAGAGCCAAATGAAGAGCTTGAGAGGAAATGAAGAGTTTGATCTTCAAGTGGAAGATCCAGAAGGAGCGCTTGGCTACATGCAAGTCCCACTTGGAAATTCGCTTTATTTAACTTTATTTATTAGTTAATTGTATTTAATTTGTAATTTCAATTAAATTTTTTATTTTTAATTTAAATATATCAAAAGAAGAAACATATGATTTAGTAAAAACGAATTGCAAGGCTTGTATGCAAGAGGTGTGTCTACCTCACCCTTTCTTAAAAAAAAAAAATTGAAGTAACGAGTTCACCCAATCATTATTTAGTCCACTATTTTATTTTCTCTATTATTTTTTCTCTCCACCTCTAGGTGAATGAACTAGATTCATGTTTCCATGGTTGATCGAAATATGGATTAGGGGCAAAAAATTTCCAAAAATTCAAAGTGCTCATAATCTCACCAAACTAGAATGAACGGATTGGGCCCATTGCCAGGAATCCGACACACTTTGTTTCACTCAAAATGGACTTCGTATGAGGAAGTTAGAGCCCATTGATCATTGTGCCAAACAAACGACTTTAAAAAAAAAGGGTCAAATAGGGTCAAAGGCCAAAAATTTGGGTTTTTCTCCGGCCCATATAACTTGGTAGGAAGACTGTGGCGAAGCTCCCAACAATTATGGCGGAGGATTAAAATTTAAACATGGATTATTAATCCATAATCCCATCTTAATGGCACTAATCCGACTTTCAAAATGGATTTTTATTAATTCCACTTAATGTGCTAAACCAGGCTTATCCCTAATTAAACCCACAATTATGTTTAATTAAATAGCGATTAATTCGGAGGAATTTTGGTGGAGCTCCAAATTTCGGCGCCACTACCAATTTTGGCGGACTTAACTCGATATGTTCCAAATATGGAGGAGATTTCTAGGGAAAAATTGAATGAAGCATAATTTTTGCAAATTTTGACCAATTTTGTCTTAGGAAGAGTCATTATTAGATGATTTTGATGTTTTGAGAATAGTGGTGCAGGTACCAGAGGCATTGGAGCACTTCGTAAGTGATTTTTCCACTTTGAAGATTAAATAAGCCTAGGGCCACTAGGAGAGGAGGTCATGTCTATATCAGTTGAAGACCATTTTCATAGCATGAAGAGTCTATTTTGTTTTTTTTTGGTATTCTAAAGCCAATGGTTGCAAAGCCATTGGAGCACTATAGATGCATGTAATCAGATAATTGACAATTAATCCAAAGAGAGCCTAGCCAGTTGAAGCAGGTCCATGGAGATGTAGTCCAGGAGGGGTGAACTCTGTTATCAACTATCATGTAATGTGTATGTTGTATGTTATTTCTCTATAGTTTATTTTTTGTACGAGTTTTTAATAGTTACTTAACTCATAAATTTCTCATAAAAAACACAAAAAATGAAACATAAAATACCTCACAAATGGCTAATTTGAGACGATCCTAAACACATTTATTTAACTGCTCAGGGAGCTAACAAAACAAAACTAGTTTGCCCATATTCAGATCAAGTTGGTATCAGAGCACGTTTACCTCATTTTATCCTGAGATAATTTTACAAGGTTAGCTAGAGAATTAGATATTGGTTTTGAATTTGTGCAAGGAGAATTTAACTGTGTACAAGTTTATGTGTGAAGGAGAAGGTCAAGATTGAGAGCTCAGTTCTCAAATCATAGCAAAGAAGATTTTTAGGCATTACAAGTGTGATGGCAGCTTCATCAAGCATGGTTTCTAGTCAATCTTCCTTAGCAAAACTATTTGATAAAGAGATGTTGCAGAAGCCCTAAATCATGAATGATATGGTGAAAGAGATATATGAAGATAAGAGGGGGAGTATTATAATTCAAGAGCAGTTGATTGCCATGAAGGACAACAAGCAAGAGCTTCTTGAAATGATGCAAGAGATGGAGACTCGGCTTCATATTGCAAATGAAAACTTAGCAAGGTTTCATTAGATGGAGACTCAACTCCAATATGCCAAGGAAACATTAGCCAAGTATGTGCATGAAAAAGAGGTATGCAATTCATTTTCATCTTATATTTCTTCTCAAGAGGAATATGTATGTTCTTTTTAAATACACACTAGAGGAAAAGGGTCCAAATTATTGATGAAGATGGGGTATGAAGGTAAAGGATTGGGAAAACATGCACAAGGAATAGTTGAGCCAATTGTTGTTGAGGAAAGGCCTAATTATTTAGGTCTTGTTTATGGACAACATGATGGAGAATTCTCCAAATAAAAAGAGGCACATGAAGGTGTTCCAAGAATTACTTTCATTACATGTTCATTACCTCAAGTTTGTGAAGATTGTGTTCATGAGGAATGCAAAATGTTTACACCCACTTTCCAAGAAGATGCTCATAAGCATGCAACTAATGAGAATGTCAAACAAGACGATGTTGAAAGCTCTAAAGTCATTCAAAACATTGTTGGTATTCCAAAGAGAGCCACTACCTCATCAAATTAACCTCCTCAAAAAGGCGAAAAAGGTGAATGTGCAAGGTATAAATATGCCTTTAATCAAGTTGTTTTTTATTATGATAAACATGGTAAATCTTCACATAAGATTTGGAAAAGGTTTGAATGTTCCTTTTGTGGTTTGAATAACCATAATGTTTCGAGGTGTTGGAAGAAGATATGTGGTTTGAATAACCATAATGTTTCGAGGTGTTGGAAGAAGATATCCACGCACAGGAAACTTTCTAGACAAAGGCGACAGAAAGCCAAAGGTCCATTGGACAAGGAAACCATGTTGAAACGAAAATGCAATTGTTTTGCACTCATTGCCATAAGCAGGGTCATATTGTAGACAAGTGTTTGAATTTTTATCCAAGTCATCCACGACATTTGAAGAATACGGAGAGAGATCTTGACAAGAATGGAAAAGAGGATTCCATAATTGATGTGGGTCAGGATGATAAACATGATGACGTGCAGCTGAAAGAAGCATCAGAAATGGTTTGGTAAGAGATGGTTATATTTTTTATCCAATTACGGCCTTGCACATATTTTGATGATTTGTGCATTTCTTTTCCAATTGAATGCATGTTGAATTTTTACGTCGGGAAGGTGTTTGAAAGGGAGAAGACTCCTCAAACTTTTCTAAATTGCATGTGCAATAATTTTGTTTGACTTGAGAGTTAGTTGCTTGAAGAGGCATGTTTTGTCGACTTGTGTTTGGTCAATGGGTTGTACACCAAGATGTAAGAGTATATGATGATGTTCACATGATGTGAAATCTGTTTCTTTGAAGGAGAAAAAAGATATGTCGTCAAGTTATGTTTCTTGCATGATGTGTTTTTCAAATTGATGGTTGTGTTTGTGACAAGATGTTGCGAGATTTTGAGAAGGTCCACTCTTGAGCGAGAGGCTCGCGATTAGCCTTCATTCTCAAATCATGAAATGAGAAGCATGTCAATACTAGAGGACGATGGAAAGAGGGACAAGATGCCAAAAATTTTGCAGCCAAAACAACAGCCATTGTGGACCATTTTGATATGTTGACGCCAAGAAGTGAAAGACATGGGGAATGAATTCTTTCAAATGTGTAATTTGGTACTGTGGAGGTAAAATAATGGTTATTTCTTTTCTTTTGATTACTGATGTTGGAAATCATTGTTGTAGTTCACTCAGATGGGCTTAACTTGGAAAAGTGGTTTCTAGGGAGAAGCTTGCATCAAATGCATCTTTGTACAAAGGAGGAACATGATTCTTAGTAAGAAGGCCATCAATCAGTTTTCATAGCACCGAGGGATCGCTTTGGTACATTAAAGTGTTTTATTAGTCATCAAGAACCCAAAAATTATTGGATGGGATCAGCAGCAAAGAGAGAACATTGGTTGAAGAGCCAAGCCATTTGCAAGGGAAGGTATGGCAGTGAACCCAAGTGGTTTCCATGGTGATTTTTCCAAGTAAAATCAAGTGATATAAATTTGGAAGGAGAATAGTATTCAACTCGTATCAGATAACTAGCTTTTGTGGGTCCAAAATCATGTCAGTTCGAAGGAGTGAACGAAATATGGATTAGGGGAAAAAATTTGCCAAAAATTCAAAGTGCTTGGAATCACACCAAACTATAACAACTATATTGATCCCATTGCTAGTAATCCGACGCACTTTGTTCCACTCAAAATAGAATTTGTATGAGGAAGTTAGAGCTTGTTGATCGTCATGTTAGACATGTGAATTTAAAAAAAAAAGGGGTCAAACAAGGTCAAAGGCCAAAAATTTGGGTTTTTCTCTAGCCCATAAAACTTGTTGCGAATACCATGGCAGAGAGCCCAACAATTATGGCGGAGGATTAAAGTTTAAACATGGATTCTTAATCCATAATCCCATCCTAATGACGTCAATCCGACTTTCAAAATAGATTTTTTATTAATTATGTTTAATACACTAAACCATGCTTATTTCTAATTAAACCCATAGTTATGTTTAATTAAACAACGATTAATTGAGCGGAGGTTTGGTGGAGCCCCCAATTTTGGTGCTACTACCAATTTTGGCGGACTTAACTATAGATGTTCCAGGTTTGGAGGAGATTTCTAGGGAAAAATTGAATGAAGCATAATTTTTGCAAGTTTCGACCAATTTTGGCTCATGAAGGGTCATTCTTAAATCATTTTGATGCTTTGAGTATGATGGTGTAGGTTCGAGAGGCATTGGTGTACTTTTGTAAGTGATTTTTTCACTTTGAAGATTAAACAAGCCTAGGGCCACCAGGAGAGGAGGTCAGGCCTAGATTAGCTGAAGACCATTTTCAGAGCTTAAAGAGTATATTTTGAGGTTTTTGGGTCTTATTAAGCTAATGGAGAAAGTTGCAAAACCATTGGAGTGCTTTAGGTGAATGTAATCAGAAAATTAACCGTTAATCGAAAGAGGGCCTAGCCAATTGAAGCAGGGCCATGGAGATGTAGCCCAGGAGGGGGGAACTCTGTTATTAGCTATTGTGTAATGTGTATGATGTGTGTTATTTCTCTCCAGTTTATTTTCTCTAATTAACTCATAAATTTCTCATAAAAAACACAAAAACTTGACACATAAACCACTTCACAAATGGATAATTTGAGACGATCCTAAACACATATATTTAACTGATGAATGAGCTAGCACAACAAAACTAGTTTGCCCATATTCAAATCAATGGTCGAGAACTTAGTAGAACAATTAAATTTCAAATCATAGTACCCTAAATCATATTACCCTAAAAAACTTTAGCCAAAATTGTATGGTGGAGAAATTGCAACTAGAATGCCTACTCTATTAAATCTATTCAAAAGTTATACTAAGGTATGGTCGAATACCCAAGATAATAAATAAAAACCAGAAAAATTACAGCAGGAAAATACTATCAATAAGTCCCTAAGTTTCTCAATTGTCAAAGAAACTAACCTTTTTCTCTTAAGATCTGTAAGTTTTTTACTCTCTATGCATTTCATTGTGATTTAATATGTAGCTTTATTATGTTCTATGTTTTGGTTTACTTGCTAAATCTTTGGAGAATTTTTCCAACTCTACTAAAATATGTTCAAAGTCAATACTAGCTCTATGGGGGTATTTGAATGAAGAAATGGGACATGGGGGTATTTGAATGAAGAAATGATCCCATTTCTTCATTCGCGTGAAGTTATTGAGGTCTTTTTTCTCAAAGGTTGTCTTTAACTACTCCCAAAAAAAGTTATCTTTTATGAATTTATGTACATTTGGAATGACGAGATCTACAAAGAACATTGTTACACAATATTTATGTTTATTCTTTCTTTTGGCTGGAACAATCATAATTTCTTCAAAGTTTTCT
Source organism: Pinus albicaulis (assembly GCA_034641835.2). Classification (NCBI taxonomy): domain Eukaryota; kingdom Viridiplantae; phylum Streptophyta; class Pinopsida; order Pinales; family Pinaceae; genus Pinus; species Pinus albicaulis. Next base: position 13,889,072 of record MU968501.1, on the reverse strand, counting down.
GGTGGCCACAACTTAAGATCCTCGAGGAATGATAATTTAGCAAAAATTGCTTCTTCTGCTCTTATTTCTTATCTTTTGGCAGCTTTCACGTTTGGGTAAATTTTATCTTGATAGTAAAAATTATATATTTTTTTCGATTTCTATGTTAACTTTACTAGAGAAGCAATATTGGTTGTGTCATAGGCTATTGCACGGTTGGGATGGACTGGGGGTTTATAGCCATGATTATCTTTGCATTGGTATCATTACATTATGTCGTTTTACAAGTGGATTGTTACAGGTCCCCAGATCTAGTCTCTGGGCCCATCAGAAACTGATGTTACACGGATGCAGTACAAGTATATCTGTGTGCTATACCTATCCATGCTTAGATTGATTAAGATTTTCTTTCTATATACTATTTAACTGGACAGTGGATTTTAGAGATTAGTATGGTAGACTTATCTTCCTGTCTTCCTTCCCAAGTGAAAGAAAAACATGGTTGTGCACTCTAGGTCAATATGTGGTCTTCTACGGAGTCTACATTGCTTTCAAAGTTGCAAATGCAATCAGCCCCAGGTTAGTTCCCTTCACCAGAAATTCTATGGCATATAGTACTTCATCGAGCATAATGAGTATTGTTCTATCTGTGCAGAATTTAAGTCAGTAAAATTTAGTTGGCTTGCATGTATTTTAAAGCTAAACGAACACAATTAATTTAATAGTTTCAATTCATTTTTTTGTTACCATATTTCAGATTATTATTAAAATTTGCAATCCAGATAAAGATGAGCACCGAACAAAGAGATAGAAATCAAAATTTAATTTACAACTTTTATTTATATATATATATATATATTATTCACCACTTTAAACAACTTTAAACATGAGATTCAACGAATTAGGTCAATTATTCAAAGTTTTAAATTTAAAACTAAATTTAAATTAACAAATTATATATTTTTATGTATTATTTTTTTCTTAAACTTAATATTTCTTTTTAAAATTTTCATTAGTGAAATTTATATTGATAAAATCACTTTTTTTATTATAATTTATTCACAATAATTTATTTTCTTCATTTGTATCCAGTTTTAATGACTTATTTTTTTCATTGGATATAATGTTTTTCTTTACGAATAATTAAATTACTGATTTCACATTTCATATTGATAAAATTTCATTTTCATAATGAAAATTCTCAATTACCTTCCTTTCCTTTCATCTACGAAATTTTGATAGCCAATGAATAATTCATTAGTTTTTTTTTTTTTTTCAATTCTTTATTTTATAATCCATTTCATTCTTATATTAATCCTTATCTTAAATTGTAATCTTAACTTAATAAGATAATATGTTACTATGCATATATCTTATTTAATTATATATACTATAGATTTGAAAAATGTTCATTTTTTTTTAATGATAACATGTTACTTTTGTAATGACAACGTGTTATCTTTGGAAATAGCACTATGCATATTTAGCATGTATGTTTGGATTTCTTATCAAAATGGTCCATACTCATTACATCAATTTATAAAATATTAATTTTCTTGAACATAAGACTGTTAAGGATTGATGAAATCATATGTAATGAGTGATTTGGAATTTTGTTTATGTTTGGTGTTAGTTTTGCATCAATTTAATAAATCAAGGATGACATATTTTTGTCCAATATTCATCTCATTAGTTCCATTGTTTTGTTTTTTAGGCCCCATTTTGTAGTAGAGTCATCCTTCTTAATTACCTCACCTTGTTTTCAAGAGGGCATGCAAAACCAAAAGTATGGGGAATGGAGTGACAATGGTTGTTGGGACCTTTGGATTATTTTCAACATCTTAAGTTCATTCTCTTCACAACTACCTTTAGTAGATGAGATCAACACTCATCAACTCCAACCCTTCCATATCATTCCAAACTTTCAACCTTACTCCGCCTCGTATTTAGCTCCAAACAATTTCCATTGCATATTGTAGTACAAATTAAAATTCAAAAGGTATACTTGAGGTAAAACATGTTTAAAGGATATTTAACTCATTAAAATTTAAGGAAGCTTTATGATTAACCACTTCATATTCAATAAATCTTTACTTTTCTTAAACCACCGGTATACCCCCCATTTCCAAATCCATCCATGCATATTCTAGTAAGACCATAAGAATGAAAATGTATTGTAGTACAAGAATACAAAGCTACACCTATAGTGTCTTCTCCTTGCAGATCATAAACCATTTGAAAAATCATCATTCAAATGCTCTCAAAAGGAGGAATTTGAAGTCATTTTTGTTTATCTAAGAAAAGAACCGCTAATTGAATAATGTTCTTACAAAGTTTCCAAGTCCACGTTCATAGAACCATTATCTGCATCATCACTTTATATCATCCACCATATTCTCCTAGTCCATATTTTTCTTGTCCTCAATTTATATTACCCTGTTGTAAAATATATCTAGTGTATGATGGTATAACAGTTCGTCTTTAACCACCTGCACTAAGAAACAATGCCATAGGAAAGTATTTTGTTTGCATGAGCGCATGCAAAATATTATGCATGGGGGAATGTTAGGCTTTGAATATGTCATATTATTCATTATATAAACGCCCTATTCTTGCATTTATGACACTCTCTGTAACTATTATACCACCAACTTCAGCTAAATGTATCTCTTCTACATTGCGGTTAATTATGATGGATTTATTATCTTTTTAATGGTTAAACGTGTTTTTAACATGGTTTTATCAATGATGGGTTGCTAATATGGTTACATGACCAAGAAGCATGTTCAATAAATGGTTTAATATGATCTTAAATTATAATAAGATTGTTTAAAATAATATTTGTTATTTTAATTATATCATGGAAGCGAGAGTTATATGGGAGTCAATAACAGCAATTCCTCCATCTTATGTATTATAAAGAGAAATGGATATTGCAGCAGGGAATAAGTAGGTTGTATAGATGTCGCAGGGAGAAAATTTACTCTTATGCTAAATATTTTAATAAACTTGAATTTTCATTTGTAACCAGAAGAACAATTGTTGTAATGAAGATTAATTATTGAAGTTTAATCATTGTGTTATTTTGAGATATTTGTTGGTAACATTACCAAGTCGGGAAGGGCCCCTTGACTCAGGTAACTCCATGATATTTAGTGGTAGAGTAGGGCAATATTCATTTTTTTAATTATTGATTGTAGATTTTATTTGATGTTTCTTTTCAATTTTTCATTAGATTTGTATTTCACATAGTAATATATTTATTTCTCTATCTTCATATCTACTTAGTAGAATGCATTATGATTAAATTCGAATATATTTTCTCATGCTTAAGAATTAAGAAATCATGAAGCTCGATTCTTAATATATTTTGGTATTTCGAATTTAATTTCCATTTTTTTGGTATCTAGTTCCATACCAATGTTCATAATTTCAATTTATAGATTTTTGGTACTTAATTTGGTACCAGAGACTAAATTATACATCAAAATACTGAAAAGTATATGGTTTTCAATTTAGGATTATTTAATTGATTAATATCTTTGAAGTTACTTGATAAAATATACCTAAAACAAATGCGAACCTACAATATATCATTATGCCGCATTTATCTTTGATATTTTAGTGATGCATTTCTTGTTATTATTTTTCTGCAGTTTATTGTCTTGTCGTATTCATTTACCTCACACACTTTTATTTTAGTTGCAAATATTTTGACCTATAAAATTTCATGGATATTCCACTAGATAATTCATCACAACATATATGATAATATTATATTAAAAATCTAAGATTCTACAATGTTACAGTTTTATTAAACTTTAAGGCCGGTAGATTTAACTGTAATTAGTGCATGCATGTGAATAAAAATTATGCAGAAAAATAGATAAACATAAAATAATCTCACATAAACATAAGACACAAGATATGCTCTCTAGGAAACCCTTTCGGGAGAAAACCCTGCTGGAAGGTGGGGTTCCTTCGTTCACTTTCTCTGCTTGGAAATACGGCTACAGGTATAAATGAGTAATGATTGTGGCTCGTGGACTGCTACAGTGAAAAAATACTCTATGTGTGATCTACCTATTATCTCTCTTTGCTATATTTGCTCATCTATGGAACAAAATTCTCTCGAAAGTATGGAATGCCTCTTCCTCCTAGTTGCTTGGTTATAACTGTTGAAGGCTGCAACAAGAAACAATGAAATTGGCATCTAGAAACAACATCCTTGATCCTAGTGAAAATTAAGCACCTACAGTAGTGTTGGTCACTTTAATTGTTTATTGATTTAAACAATTCAAGTGCTACATAAATTGTCAACCCAGGGAAGTTTGTTTGTTTCAAAGGCAATCACACACTGTATATGCTCAATCTCAAAACCAGTGAAAAGTTGTAGTAAAATTATACTAATCACACCTTGCTCCAAAAAAGCTGAAGTTCTACTTGACTTACAACAAAGACAATCCCTCTATTGCAGACAATCACCAAAGAATCTTGGATTACATTAAAAGATAATGATCTAGGAAAGGAAACCAATCTGCAGAAGAAAATACTGATTATGTTATAACAGAGAACAAGACCCTATTCCCCAAGCAGGAATCTTCAGCACCTATTTCTGATTACCATGCTTTCACAAACTCACTCTATAAAAAATATTGACAATTGAAATAATCCACAATTATCTAGGAATGAATTGTATGAAAGTAATGCAACAATTAATGGAAACAGAGTTTCAGCGATAGATAACAGAGTTCCAATAATGCATAAATGATTTCAGAAAACACATTTTAACAAGGCGTAAATGAAAAGAACAATTAACACACTACGGAAATAAATGGGTGAATCTTGTGAGGAAGGTGGGCCCTTTCTTTCTCACAAGATTCCCCTAAAGAAGGAATTAGAATGAAATGCTCAGAACAAGCTTTTCTTCATCTATCAAATAAAAAATATTACAATGGATTCACGTCCTTCTCTGTAAGTCTCCTTCAATATAAACCCTCCGTAGTCTAATTTGTCCCTCTAATGCTGATGTCTCCTCTTTTTAAAGAGGAGGCATCTATTACAATTGATTACATTATAGAAATCCTATTTTTAACCTAATATGATCTTCTATATTGAAATAGGACCTTTCTATTCTTCCATAGCAAAATGTTGTTACAATGGTTATGATGGTACTGGCTTCATAGTGTAGTTGTTATGACCAGTGTAACAGCTTCCTTACTTGTCTTTTCTTGTTGTCGTCATGCCTGAAATACTGCTTCAGAATCGCAAATCAGGAGTTGTTTCAGCAACAGGATTTTCATACTATGTTGATTGTTTCAGCAACGCGGTCTTCAGATAGCCATAATGAATTAACTGCAATCTTCAAACTGTCTCAGCAACTATATTTTTGATTAATGATTAAATATGAAAGTAATGTAAAATTATATGTAAAACAAGTTAAATGTACAGTAAAGAGAAGAATGTTATATACCTTTGGAAGAATGGATGAAAGTGATAGTATAGACTTTAAATATGGACTAGAAAAGAGTGGAATGATAGTAAAATGTATGGTCAAAAAGGTACATTATAGAGTCCTAACATCCTCCCCAACTGAAAGGGTTGCATGTCCTCAGGCAACTTTAGTCTGAGTCAGAGTCAGGATAGGATTTTTGCATGCAAATTAGTTAGGCAGTAGCTATGGAATGTGTTGTCTGTTAAAGCTCTAAATCCTTGCACACTTTGCAATATTTGTCAGGCTGCTGCTTCATACTTGTTGGCCAATCTATGATGAGCATGATATTCTTCTACTGGCATCCACAAAATAGGAAAATGAAAGTGGTACCCTATCCACTTTTCAGCACATTGTTGAGCACATTTGATATAATTGGGTATTCTAGACAATGTAGTTTCGAGATTAATAGGACTAAAAGGATTATACTCCTGCTTTTCCTTAGAATATTGTTGCCAAAACATATTATTTTCTCTCAAGGCAGCAGTTTCTTTTGCTTTAATAAAATGGCAACAATCCTAAAGCACTGAATCCTGTAATTGTTGTATATGTTCAATCATCCATGGTTTCTTAAAAAATTGATGATATTCTGCCACAAAGATGGTAGGATTCTGAGGTTCTGGCCTTATCCAGAGAAGACGGTCTTCATTATGTCTGGTTGCAAGATTAGCATTCTGCCATGTAATTTGATTAGCAAGGAAAGAGGCAAATGCCCTAATCTAAATGTCGCCAACAAGAGAGTTAAGATTAATCTTTCTATTTTCAGAAATGGCTTCATTGTGAAGGTACAACTCACATAGTAAGTGCTGACCACTGGTGGAGGCTTCTGCAAATGTTTTCACAAACTATTCGGATGTAAGAACCTCATGGGGTCTTCTATCTTTGACTGCTTTCAAATGAAAGTAAATAAGGCGTTCTGAGAGAAATAAAAAGTAATTTAAAGATGGCTTCCTAGTAGCCAACAATTTTTGTACCAGTTCAAACATTAGGAGTAGTTTTCCTTTTAGCTCTTTATTCTCCTTCTTGTAAACTCTAGATTGCTGGAGTGTTTGTTCCAAGATCTCCTAGTTAGACTATATATGATTCTGCCAAACTAATTTGTGTTGTTGCAAGGTTTTATCTTGTTCATAGCATGTTGTTTCCTCCACTTTTTCATTATTTCCAGCTCATCCCATGGTTCAGTTTGTGTTCCAGCATTGCAAGTGGTAGGCTGAAGTATAGTCTAAGTAGCAGAATCATTTACAATAGGGCAGGATACTTGTAAATCAACTTCTTTTTCTGAAAATTTTGAAGGCCCTACTGGTTCTTGTGTAAAAGTAGGGCATTCCTCTTTGACTGCAGAAGATGTAGATGCTCCTGTCATTGGAACTTGTACTATTTTATAGCCCGCTTGTTGATAAATGTTTCCACATTGGCCGCACATATATTCCTTATACTTATAATTTTATTTGTCTTTTTCTTCCATGGATGCTACATGAGCTAGGGTATAGAAATTAAGTTCCTTGTCATAAGCGTCCCTTGCCATTACCAATGCTCTCTTATAAGCTTCTAGTTCTGATTTTAAAAACTCATTTTCTTCTAAGAGGGAACCCATGGTGACTAGGCCTTGTGTAACGGTCACAGTCTCAGTAACTAGTTCTTGTGTAGCAGCTATTGAATGAGTAGCTGGTTCTTATGTAGCAGCTACGTGATGTGCAACATCCTGGGCATCTAGTTCATGTATATCAACAATTGGTTATTGTGTTTCAGCTGTACCTGGTTCTTGTGTGGCAGCTACTGAATGAGTAGCTAGATCTTGTGTGACAGCTACTTGTTCGAAAGAAAATGATGTCATAGTACCCTAGGCATCTGGTTCTTGTGTTTCAGTGCCTCTAGGTGAGATAGGTAAAAATTCAGGGATTTAGGGTTGTGATGGTGTATGGGATGTTAAAATAATGGGTGGAGAGTCTAGGGTAGTAGCAATGGTGGCTGCTTTAGTTGACGCCCTTCTTCGTCGTCTAGGTAAGAAAGCAGAAAAGGTAGAAGTTCACCTCTTTTTATGAATGGGTTTTTCTTGAGGGGAAGGGCTATCGAAATTAATAGCGGCTTGAGTTGAGGCTCTCCTTCGTATTTTTGGTCGAAGGGATGTCGTGGTTTGTTCTTTTCCTCTAGAGGCAAAGGAAGAGGGATTATCAGTTGGGGAATCATCAATAGAAATGTGGACAGTCGGGTCAGATGATTCTGCTAAGTTATGGGATGGAGTGGGTATAGTAGGAGGGTAATTTGGGTTAATTGGTTTTGTGGGAGGGGCTTCTGGAGGGTCAGGGATGTTTTGTGGTTGTTGCTCGTGGGGATTTTCAAGGATTTCTTGAGGATTGTCAGCAGCTTGTTGAGGGTCTATGGGTAAATTATCCAAAGGAGGGTTTTGTTCAGCAAAGCCTTTTTGGATTAATAACTAGACAAGACGATTATGAGTGAGGGATAGGAGAGGGAATTTTACCCGTCTACAATAATATGACATATTTTTAATGCATCCAAGTAAATAGTAAGCAATATTCACTAGTCTACCATGTCTTAAATGATTTAATAAGACAAAATCATGCTAATAGACTACCTGGTAGTGGCCTTCGCATGTGAGGTAATGTTTAACAAACTCTGCAACTTTGGGCCAAGGAGGCGGTAATGAAAATAGTCGAACACCCCAACCTTTAAGCTCAACTTGCTCTCCTCGAAGAAGGAAATCTTGTTGTGTATTCAAAATGATATGCTTTCGACTAAACCATCGGGTGGTAGTGGTTGGTAGACCTAAAACCTGAGCTATGTCACCCTCTGAGACTAGAATTCAAATTCCCTGGACAATAGAATGATTTTCCTGAAGATTCTGTGCAAATTCAAGGACCTGTTGTGGGTCAAATTCCAGAAGTCATTAAAAATATCCTACCCAGCCTGCCTGCTGAAAAATCTGATATGCCTCAGGGTATAATTCAAGAAGATCTATTGAGCCGAGCTCGTGTCGAATAGCAGGTCCTCCCATAGTTAACTAGCTTAGGTAAAATGCACAATCAAAAGACCAAGTTACCGAACTTCGAACAAAGTAAATTTTGCAACTGAGAACATGGAATAACAGTGAAGAGGCGAGGTGATGGGTAAGAAATATGATGGTAATTGGAATGTTGTGAAATGATGGCATATAGTTTCAATATTCCCCCCCAACTATGGATGTAATCATGACTTTAAATGTATGGGAATTTGTGAAATCTTCTCATTAAACCATAGTTTAATTGTAATTACATATAAAATTTACATACCTCATGTTTACCTTTGATTTATACTTCGAAGAATATAGTGCTTGCTTATAATAACTCAATAGTCATGGAAGAACTTTTAGAGGCTTTTGAAACATTAGGGAGGTTATATTAGAGGTCTGTATCATCATAGGAGAAGGTAGTGAAAGGACAGGATTACATAAGGAGTAAGAGAAATTAGAATGAAAGAATTGAAGAAGGTGATTTAATGACAGAAAATGTTGCATAGTCATATCTTTTGGAGAAAGAAATGGTGTTTTAGCAACAGAAAAAAAAATGGATGAAATACTGTTGAAAAGTGGTGTTTTAGTAATGGGAAAATAGGGAAAATGTTGCGGAGGAGTGGTGTTTTAATAGTGGAAAAATGGGGAAGGTGTTTGGTGAAGAATGGTGTTTTAGCAATGTAAAAAGTGGGGAAATTTGTTGAAGAATGGTGCTTTAGCAATGGGAAAAATGGATGAAGTGGTGTTTCAGCAATGGGAAAATAGGAAAATGACATGAAAAGGGGAAAATAAATTAGAGAAATGAATGATTAAATGTTACTGGAAGATGGGGAAGTGAACTATGAATGAGTTGAAGTGAAGGAAGCAATGCTTCTCAAAATGAAGCTTGAATCTGCTTGTGGTGAATTTGTCCTTTCTTAGTAAGCCTTTCCTGAATAGAAAATCTACAAAATAACCAAATGTAACATGCCAGCCCTTGACAAGGATTATTAGTTAAAAAAAAGATCTAATTCTAATGCTAAAAATACAATTCAGAAAAATTAATTGCAATGAGGGGCAAAACGCTCCCCTAAAAAGAGATAATGTGCATCTGCCATGCAAGTGGCCTTAAAATCTTCTTTGGAAATAGGGCACTGGTACAGATGAAGCCGATGACCATTTACTAATAGTGGTGTTTTGGAGTCATCAATTGTTAGGAGCCTTACTGTTCCATTGGGAAAAACAGTATCTATTTCGTAGGGTCCCAGCCATCTTGTACGTAGCTTCCCTTGAATGTTTTCAAACCAAGAATCATACAGTAAAGCCAAATTACCTTTTGGAACAGCTTATGCTTGATGATTTTATGGTTCCACTTTGTTCTTTGTTTTTGGATCATAGTTGTCTGATGAATGACATCTAATATTTTTTTATCCAATTCATGAAGATGTTGCAACCTAGCTGTCTTTGCATCAGTCAAATCAAAGTTAACAGCTAAAGAAGTACTTAAGGTTTTAATTTCAAATTCCACGGGGAAAACAACACTTTTACCATAAACCAATTCATAGGGAGAGAATATTGTAGTATTTCTCCAGGTAGTTCTGTAAGCCCATAGTGCTTCAGGGAGTCTTTGAGACCAATCCTTTCGGTTCTCCTTCACTATTTTTGTTAGAATGGCTTCTATTAATTTTTTTGTACTTTCCACCTACCCATTGGCTTGGGGGTGGTACGGTGTAGTCATTCTATGATGAATATGATATTTCTGAAGGGTGGCTTTAAAACCATGAGAATTGAAAGGAGGTCCTCCATCTATAACTAGCTCTCTAGGGACTCCAAATCTAACAAAGATTTTTTCAAATAGGAAAGCTAGGACAACTTCTTCATTAGCTCTAAGGAGTGCTTTAGCCTTCACCCATTTAGTCATATAATCTATGCATACCAATATATAAACTCTTTGATTGTATGGAGGATTAATGGGTCCTATAAAGTCTAAGGCCCATCTTTCAAATGGTTCAAGTATTACCTGGGGGTTCAATGGAATTTCATATCTATGATTAGGTCGACCCATTCTATGATAGCTATCACAATCTCGAACATATTTCTTTGCATATTTAAAGAGTCAGGGCCAATAATAACCCATCCTAATAATTTTATGTGTCATTCTCTTATCAACAAAATTCACTCCGCAAGGGCCATCATGACAAGCTTTTAGTATATCATACAACTCATCTTCTCTAATGCATCTTTGGATTTCATGATCAAGTCCTATCTAGAAAAGACACCCACTTATCCAACTATACCGAGCTCTTTGTTGAATGATTTTTCTTGTCTCTTGATGTGATAGGTGTGATGGTAACTTCCCTGCAACCAGATAATTGGCAATGTATGCATACCATGGTGAGTGAGCAGATACTGCAAATAAATATTCATCGGGAAAGAAATCATCTACTGGAATATTATCATCAGTTTTTAACCGAGAAAGGAAATCAACAACTACATTTTCTTTACCTGGTCGATCTATAATTGTAATATCAAACTTTTGTAATAACAATAACCATCTGGTGACTCGATCATTTGTAACAGATTTGTTCATTAAATACTTGATAGTCGAGTGGTCAGTATGGACAAAAGTAGAGTAACCAGTAATGTAATGTCGAAATTTATTAATAGCATAAATTACTACTAAAAATTCCTTTTCGGTAACTGTATAATTAAGTTCAGTAGGGGTCATATTCCTACTGATAAAGTAGATAGCATAAGAAATATGGTTTTCCTCTTGTCCCAAGACAGCTCCAATTGCAGTATCTGAAGCATTAGAATATATATGAAAGGGAAGTGCCCAATCAGGTCCTCTCAAAATAGGAGTTGTGGATAATCCATGCTTGAGTTCTACAAAGGCCTCCTGGCAAAGATTAGTCCACTTGAATTCAGCATTTTTCATAAGTAACACAAACAAAGGACAAGCTATTTTAGAATTTTTTTTAATAAATCTCCTGTAGTATCTAAAATGTCCTAGGAAACTTCTCACATCTGTTTGTGTTTTAGGAATAGGAAGGTTTTGAATGACTTGTATTTTGAATGGATCTACTTGAATTCCTTGAGATGAAATAAAATGTCCAAGCACTACTCCTTCACTCATCATCATATGAAATTTTTCAGTGCTTAAGGAGAGGTGAGCTTGTATACATCGTTTAAGTACTTTCTCAGGATTTTGTAATGCATCTTCGAAAGACACACCATAAGGGGTAAATCCATCCATAAATATTTTCATAGAGTCATTCAGCATATCAGAAAAGATTCCTATAACTTCCCTTTGAAAGGTTGCTAGTGCATTACATAGTCCAAATGGGAGAACTCTATAGGAAAAAGTTCCCCAAGGACTAGTAAAAGTGGTCTTATCTTGGTCTTGGGGTGCAATTCTGTTTTGATTATACCCACTAAACCCATCTAAAAAGGAGAAGAATTTCTTCCCTGACAAACTATCTAACACCTGATCAATGAATGGTAAAGGAAAGTGGTATTTTTGAGTGGCTTTGTTTAAGACTCTATAATCTACACACACTCTCCATTTCCCGTTTTTCTTAGGAATTATTACCAATGGGGAAACCCATTCACTGTCAGATATAGGATATATAAACCCTGTATTAAGAAATTTTTGAAGTTCCTCTTTGACAATTTCTCTTAAATTAGGGTTCATTCGTCTTTGGGGTTGAAAGACTGGTTGACAACCTTCCTTAATATAGATCCGGTGAGTACATAATTTAGGAGAGATTCCCTTCATATTTGTATAGTCCCATGCAAATGCTTCTTTATTTTCAAGAAGTAACTTCATTAATTGTTGTGTTTCAGCAACTGTCAAGTTGGGGTTTATGTTCAGTGTTTTTCTAAGTTCGATTTCTATTGTTATACTTTTAGAAGAGATGGTGGTTGATGTTTGAGGAAGATCTTCAAGTTTAAGCTTTTCTTGGGTATCTGATTTCAAAAGTGAAACCAACTGATTATTTGTTTCTGGAATCATAGAGGAGGGTTCACAAATAAAATTATTAATTACCTCATCCTCAGTGGTATCTTTAAGGCTTAAAGCTTGTCCGATAGTCAAAATAGGTTGAATAGCATGATCGTCATAGTCCATCCATACAGAATTATCATTATTAATCATGGGTGTAGCATGAGGGTAGAGAGTAAGCTGCTTAGTTTCATATCCATTGGAAATTTCCATTGAACCAGATCTGTAGCTGATAAAGGCATTGGCTGTGGCTAGCCAAGGCCTTCCCAGAATTAGAGGATGTCCCCCCAACTTTGTTTTAGTCTGTAACACCACAAAGTCAGCTAGGTAATTCCAGGATTCAACTGAGATAACTAGGTATTCAATAACTCCTTCTGGTTTCATTGTAGAACAGTCATCTAACTCTAGAATGGTTGGTGTATCTCTGATTGTGTTCTTTAGCTGTAAGAGTTGTGAAGTTTCAAGGGTCATAATATTTATAGCAGCACCTAAATCTACCAGAACTTGAGCGATTATTGTTTTTCCAATTTTCACTGTGACAGTAGGATGGCCGAGATCACCATATTTAACTGGGGGAGTTTTACTGGACATTAATGCAGATAGATCACCCATAACATGAACTGTAAGAGGATCTTTAGCTTTCCTACCAGGTTTCTTGACACAAATATCTCTCATGGTTCTGGCAAAAATTGGTACATCTCTTAGTGCTTGTAAAAGTGGAATTTTAACATACAGATTCTATAATTCCCCTAGAAGATTAAAAGTAGGTGGCTCAAGCATTCTAGTTAAAACTAAACTCTCAGGGAATGGTGGTTCTGCTATTTCAACACCCTTATTAGAGGGTGGTTGTACCTCTTTATGTGGATCACGTTTTTCAGTCTCTTTTTTATCAGAATCAGAAGAGGTACCATCATCAATAATGGGTTCAACTATTTTCCCAGACCGTAAATGAATGTCATTACCTTGTGCAGGGAAAACATGAAGTATAGGCTGGTTCTGAATATCAATCACTTTCATAGCTTCATTATTGGGGTTAGGATTTGGTTGTATAGGTATATGGGGTCTTATCATTTGATTATTCGGTGTAGCGCCTGATGGTAGAGGAAGTGGTTGCTGAAATTGAGGAAATTGATTTGGAAATGGGAGTTGTTGACCCCTCCAATTCGGATTCCATTGGTTAAAATAAGTTTGTTGTTGTGGGGGCCAAGGAGTCCACATTACAGGATCTACAAAGGGAGGTTTTGTTTGTTGTATGGGTGGGTAATTCATTTGATTGAAGGGCGGGTATTGCATTTGATTAAAGGGAGGGTAATTTGCTTGAATAAAAGAAGGATAATTGTTCCAATTATTAGAAGATGTAAATGGCATATTAGAGTTAATACCTTGTCATTGTGGTTTCCATTGCCTTCTCCGTGTCAGCAGATAGACTACTTCAGCTTCTTCTTCAGTAGGTTGCAATGCTGCTTTTATTCTCGGTAAAGAAGGGCATTGTTGCGTTTCATGATCTTTCTCACAAAGGGTGCAAATTGGCACCTTGTCCAATGGACATTCTCTTAGTGGGTGTTTATCTCTACATTTGGGGCAAAAGACAGCCAAAGCTGCTTCTGCTTTGGCTTGTTTCTTCTTAACCTGCAAGGTGTCAATCTGTGAAGCAAAATAACTTAACATTTCAGTTTTAAATTCTTCAATTAAATTACCTATTTTGGCTCTTATTGCTCCTCCACTGGCTGATTTTTGAACTCTTGAATATGTGGTATCCCTGTTGTTTGATCTGTTCCTTGCAGCTCTTCTTGAACATCTCTTATAGAGGTTAACAATTTCATCATATGACTCTTTAGATATGTCCCCTTTACCAAGCATATTCAGCATATCTAAACAATCATCCCTCACCCCTTTCAGTAATATTTTTTTAAGAATATCCTTACTTACATCGGGATGATTGGATCTCTGCAAGTTGTATTGTAGTCTTTCCACAAAGTCCTCTAGATTCTCATCCTCCTTTTGTACCATCTTAAATAGTTCCTCTCTTTTTTCTCTTGTCCGACAGTAGTCTTGATATTTGAGCAGAAATTTCTATTTCATATGTTCCCATGTTGTGATTACATGGCCTCCAAGACTCATGAACCACCTTAGTGAATTTCCTTTTAGTGTTTCTAGAAATAGCTTCAACTTCTGGGCATTAGTAACATAATCATAACTTCTACATAATATATCAAATTCAAAAAGAAATTCATCAGGGTCTTCAGAAGATAAACCATGGAAGTTATGTAAGGCTGAAAGTGGGATATTCTTCATGGGAGTTGCTCCTCTAGGGAGATCACCAATAGGAAATCCCAAGGTATAGAGAGAATTCTCATATTTTCCCTCTCCTTCAGGATCTACTTGTCCTCCGCCGAAGAATCCTTCATTGTTCCCTTCCATTTTTTGATCTCCTACTGCACTTGCACGATCCTCAATGTTTTCTACTGGCTCCTCAGTGTTTTCCGCTGGCTTTTCAATGTTTCCTGCAAATTCCTCAACGTTTTCTGCTGGTTCTTCAACACTTTCTAATGGCTCTTCAACACTTTCTACTGGTTCTTCAATTTTTCCTGCTAGTTCTTCAACACTTGCTACTGGTTCCTCAATGTTCTCAGGGCTCACAACTTCTTCTGTTTCATAATTCGATTGAGGGGAGTGTTAAGGCTTTGGCCTTCGAGAGCTTAGCCTCTGAGAAGATTCAGCTTTTGATATGATCTCGTCAATAAAGGTCTTTCTTCCTCCCTTTCCTTTTCACTTGCCACCTGTAGGGTTAGATTTCTTATGGGTTCTGCATCCTCTCATGTAATCTGCACATCTAAAAGAAAAACATCAATGCTTTTGAAATCTATAATTCCCTTCCCCAACAACGGCACAAAAATGTTGGTCACTTTAATTGTTTATTGATTTAAACAATTCAAGTGCTACATAAATTGTCAACCCAGGGAAGTCTGTTTATTTCAAAGGCAATCACACAATGTATATGCTCAATCTCAAAAGCAATGAAAAGTTGTAGTAAAAATTATACTAATCACACCTTGCTCCAAACAAACTGAAGTTCTACTTGAGTTACAACAAAGACAATCCCTCTATTGCAGACAATCACCAAATAATCCTGGATTACATTAAAAGTTAATGATCTAGGAAAGGAAACCAATCTGCAGAAGAAAAGAATAATTATGCTATAACAGAGAATAGGACCCTATTCCCAAGCAGGAATCTTCAGCACCTATTTTTGATTACCATGCTTTCACAAACTCACTCTGTAAACAAGATTGACAATTGAAATAATCTACAATTATCTAGGAATGAATTGTATGAAATTAATGCAACAATTAATGGAAACAGAGTTTCAGCAATAGATAACAAAGTTCTAATACTGCATAAATGATTTCAACAAATAGATTTTAACAAGGTGTAAATGAAAAGAACAGTTAACACACTACGGAAATAAATGGGTGAATATTCTGAGAAAGGTGGGCCCTTTCCTTCTCACAAGATTCCCCTGAAGAAGGAATTAGAATGAAATGCTTAGAACAAGCTTTTATTCATTTGTCAAATAAAACATATTACAATGGATTCACGTCCTTCTCTGTAAGTCTCCTTCAGTATAAACCCTCCGTAGTCTAATTTATCCCTCTAATGCTGATGTCTCTTCTTTTTAAAGAGGAGACATCTCTTACAATTGATTACATTATAGAAATCCTATTTTTAACCCAATATGATCTTCTATACTGAAATAGGACCTTTCTGTTCTTCCATAGCAAAATTTTGTTACAATGGTTCTAGCTTCAAAGTATAGTTGTTACGGCCAATGTAACAGCTTCCTTACTTGTCTTTTCTTGTTACCGTCGTGCCTAAAATACTGCTTCAGAATCGCAAATCACGAGTTGTTTTAGCAACGGGATTTGCGTACTATGTTGGCTATTTCAGCAATGCGGTCTTTAGATAGCCATAATGAATTAACTGCAATCTTCAAACTGTTTCAGCAACTATATTTTCGATTAATGATTAAATATGAAAGTAATGTAAAATTATATGTAAAACAAGTTAAACGTATAGCAAAGAGAAGAATGTTATATGCCTATGGAAGAATGGATGAAAGTGATAGTATAGACTTTAACTATGGACTGGAAAAGAGTGGAATGATAGTAAAATATATGGTCAAAAAGATACATTATAGAGTCCTAACAAGTAGGTGGACACAAGCTATTTTTAGGTGGAAGTCTATTTTTAGATGCATGAGAAAATTCTATTTATAGATGATGTTCTATTTATAGATGTATGTGTGAGTTCTATTTATAGATCACATGTCTATTTATAGATGTATGTCGACTATTATTATCCCTTAAGAATAGTTTGACAATAAACAATAATCTATTCTCAATGAGCACTTGCAAATAGTAAAATGAAGTGGAAAATCAGTTAGCTATAGGAATTTCGAGTTAAGAGGTTGGTCGGTGGGACATGCAAGTGGACTTAGTTGTAACTGAGTGATTCAAAGTTGTAACAAAGTTGGATGTGTAGTTATGTGAGTTGTAAAGTAGTTTAACTCAGTTAGGTGAGTTAAACTTAGTTGTGCTAGTTGTAACTGAAGATACACCAGTTAGAGATCAATCAATTAATTAATTAATTCACAATCAGTGGTCTCACATGAAATTGAAGATTTACTACAGTTAACTACATGCATGTCAGATCCAGTGGAGACCCAGTTGGAATGTAGGTGAAAGGGACAGTTTGACTATCAATTGTGACATTAGTGGGTTCACTCATGCAACCAGACACACATTGGATGTTCCTATGCATATTGTGCAGTCAATGAAGGCAATATTGATTCATTCAGAGGTTCTTGACCATCAGGGATTGTGCAGTGGAGGCAAGCTGTCTGGAGGCAGTAAATTGGGGCATGTATTTGCTAATTTTTGTATGACAGTGTGAGATGATTGTATATTGTACTGAGAGCTCTTGGATTAGAGTTTTATATGATATTGTTTCATGGTCCATGATATATACATAGTATATGATAGTGGGGTTTTTAGCTTTATTCTTTCCTGATAAATTATATGTGTTATGTGTGATTAATCTTTCTTCATGATATTGCAATTGGCGACCATGTTTTAAATTCCAGAAAGATTCTTGTAGAAGCGATTTTTTATTTAACAATGGCATATAATTCTTAGATCAGGAGAATCTAGGACATACATGGTATTAGAGCAAAAAATATTGTAATTTTGAAGCAAGAGCTGAGTTTGTTGGTGGAAAGAATTCGAATTTGTAGAAAGACTTTCTTAGTGCTATAGTTGAGTAATAATCGAAATGTCTTTCAATGGCTTGCGGCTAGAGTATGAACTTGAGGGCAGCTCAAACTACATTTCTTGGAAGGAAAGGATGGAGGTGGTGCTCAAAGATAATAGCTTGAAGGAATTCATTGTAAAAGATGTTCCTAAGCTTACTTTGAAGAATGCTGCGTTACTTGATGCATGGAAAAAGAAGGTAGCAAGGGCAAGGAGGATCTTCTTGGAAGGAGTACAAGACCACATTGTCTCAAGCCTTCATGGGAATGCCACACCATATGCTATGTGGAAGGCTTTGAAGAATCTATTACAAAGCAGCAGTGACCATAAGAAATTGGCGCTCAAAGATAAACTCAGGAAGATCAAGATGGAAAAGAACAACACTATTCTGGTATACTTAAAAAAAATTGTCCAATGCGGGGATGAGCTTGGGAGTGTAGGAATAAGTGTTGCTAATGATGATTTAGTGAGTTTGGCTCTCTTGGGACTTCCTAAGAGTTGACATAGTTATGAAGACTCTCAACAGACGAGAACACCAGAGAGGAGGAGTTCAAGCGGAACACCAGAGATGGCTCTTCATCAAAGCTTGATGATGAAGAGGATTGTGATTTGGTTGCCAAGGTGAATAAGGGGAAAGGGGAGAAATTCCATTCTAAATTTAAGGCCGGTGAAGATGGAAAAGATCACAACATGTCCAAAGTGAAGTGTTTTCATAGTCACGAGTATGGACATATTGCCACAAATTGTCCACAAAAGAAGAAGAACAAGATGGCTGTTGGAGCTGCAACTGATGAGGATCTTTCCTCGCAATTTGAGCTTTACTTCTCATTAATTTCATGCATGGTATCAAGTGCATTGGGGTCAGGGTGGTACTTGGATATTGATGCTTCCTTTCACATGACGAGAGATAAGAAAAATTTTAGTGACTTGGAGGAGAAAGATCTCCAGATGCATATTGAGTTGGGCGACGATGGACAATACAGTGCAACTGGCATTGGTACCATTACCTTTTAGAGGGTGTCAGGTAAAATATTTCATTTAAAATATGTTATCCATGTTCCAGGTTTGAAGAAAAATTTAGTCTCAGTCGCAATGTTAGAGGATAGAGGCTATGATGTTGTCTTTAGTGAAGGAAAAGTTTTCCTGCGACAAAAAGAAATAGGGCAAGCCAAGAAGGTTGGGATTCGAGTTAAGAATATCTATAGACTTGAAGTAGATGGGATTTATACAGAGCTTCCTACTGTTGGGAAGTGTGTGAAATCCATGTAATTGAACCTTGAGAGGGAGTTGGATTTGCATGCAGGTAAGAGTGAACCTCGGGATGTGGATCAGGCACAAGATGAGGATCATGGAGTGGGAGAAACCACTCATGCAAAGAAATTTTGAGCTAGATGGGCAGAGGGAGTGCATGTAGCTATACCACCAAGTGAGAGGTGGGGCGACATGCATGAATAATCCCAAGACGAAATTTCTGGGCAAGATTCATTGAGATGGTGTGGATTTCATGAATCAAACCTGGCTAAAAGGATACCACAGAGCACCAATAGCAGGATTAGTTGAATTTATGCTGTTAGATGTCGTGAGGACATGAAATCAAATTTACAGTGTCAAATACTAGAGCGTGGATCAAAGTTGACAACAAGTGCAAAGTGCATGGATGCAGAGGTCAACAACGCAATGGATCCAGAAGACATGTGCAATTGGTACCAGCAAAAGTCAGAAGACTTTGATGACAGATGCATTATATTGATTCAGTTTTTTGGAGGCTATTCAGTTTCGGAAGTGTTGCATGCAAGATTTGCATGTGCGAGAGACACTAGAGAAGTGTTGCATACAAGAGTTACAGGGCACATGCATGGAGTTGCATGGCGCATGCAAAGGTTGTAGGGTGCATGCATGGAGTTGCATGGCACACGTAAAGACATTCATTTCTTGTTGAGAGGTAGCATTGAAGGTTCTTGTTGAGAGGTAGCATTGAAGGTTGCAACAATAAATAGTGAAATTGGCATCTGAAAACATCATCCTTCATCCTAGTGAAAATTAAGCACCTACACTAGGTGGGGCCTACACAGGTTATGTTTAGGTGGAAGTCTATTTTTAGATGCACGAGCAAATTATATTTATAGAAGATGTCTATTTATAGATGGTGAGAAAATTCTATTTATATATGATGTTCTATTTATAGATGTATGTGTGAGTTCTATTTATAGATCACATGTCTATTTATAAATGTCTTTTGACTATTATTATCCCATAATAATAGTTGGACAATAAACAATAATCTATTCTCAATGAGCACCTGGAAATAGTTAAATGAAGTGGAAAATCAGTTAGTTAGCTATAGGAATTTCGAGTTAAGAGGTTGGTTGGTGGGACATGCAAGTGGACTTAGTTGCAACTGAGTGATTCGAAGTTGTAACAGATTTGGGTGTGTAGTTATGTGAGTTGTGAAGTAGTTTAACTCAGTTAAGTGAGTTAAACTCAGTTGTGCTAGTTGTAACTAAAGATACACTAGTGAGAGATCAGTGAATTAATTATTAATTAATTCACAATCAGTGGTCTCACATGCAACTGAAGATTTACTATTGTTAACTACATGCATGTTAGATCCAGTGGAGACCCAGTTCAGATGTAGGTGAAAAGGACAGTTTGAATATCAGTTGTGACATTAGTGGGTGCACTCATGAAACCACACACACATTGGATGTGCCTATGAGTATTGCGTAGTAAAGGCAGGAAAGATTGATTCATTCAAAGGTTCTTGACCATCAAGGATTGCGCAATGGAGGCAGGCTGTCTGGAGGCAGTAAATTGGCGCATGTATTTGCCAATTTTTGTATGACAATGTGATTTGATTGTATATTGTATTGAGAGCTCTTGGATTAGAGTCTTTTATGAGATTATTTCATGATCCATGATATATACATAATATATGATAGTGGGGTTTTTAGCTTTATGCTTTCCCGGTCAATTATCTGTGTTATGTGTGATTGATATTTATTCATGATATTCATGATATTTTTGTAGAAGCGATTATGTATTTAACAGTGGCATATAATTGTTAGAGAAGGAGAATCCAAGACATGCATGGTATAAGAGCTGTGTTATAATTTCTACAATAACACAACTCGATAACCTACTAGTGGTTGATTTTGACTACATCAAATCTTAACTAGAGTTACAAAACAAACACTTCTAGAGTATTTTACATCCAAAACACATTTCTAGCCCCTTTTCCATGAATAATGGGGGTTAACGTGGCATTCTCATGAACTGTAGGTGTGAAGACAGGAATTTCAACTTCTGAGTGGCATAACGTTTACATACTTAATTTGATTCATGTGATTCTTCCGTCGCTGGGAAGGTATCTATGTGTATAATGACATGAAAAGGTGTAATAGTAAGCAGCAGAGTTTTACCCCTAAAAAATGTCATTCGTTGCCTCAAAATGCTCCGAGAAGGTTTTAGACCCCGTTTTTCTAAACAACGTCCTGCTAGTAAAAACGGTCCCATGAGATGATTCCTCCACTTTTTCCACACCAAATGCATCGATATGGATGGAAAATAATATAATGATCCAATCCTGATCACACTTACTCTCCTACAATTTTATCTTCTACATCATGTTTAATGAGCTTTTGTATTCATCACTATAAGATTAAAACCACTGAAGTCTCAAGACCTAAAAAACTATATACATAAACCACATGAACATTGTTTGTCAGTAATGAAATATTGTGGTTTGGAACTTTATAAGCATTAGAGTCTCGCACAATCTAGTGAAATTTTATAATCGTTAGTGATAAGTTATTTCTATTACTAGTCATTTAGCGTAACATAGAGTAGGCTCTAATCCCGCATCTCCTGTGTTTTCATATCTAATTCTTACGATCCTGTATTCGATAATTAAATGTTGGAATTAGGATACATATAATTTTACCAAAAATGCTTAAAATTAATATCAATTTTGTAGGAAGTAAAAAATAATAATTTATCAATCAAATCAATGAATTATAAGTAGTATGATATTAGAAAAAAATATTATTGATTGAACAATAATTTCATTAACAATATATTTTTCAGCACATAACATAACAAGGGGCTCATAGATTTAAGGGGTTATGCTGCTTCTCGAAATTAACTCACTCAAATCCCTTGATAAGGTGAGTTATTCTATTCGATTGGGTTCACTAGAATTCCATACACCAATGTGGGGGCAAGGATCACTTGGATTTTTCCATTAAAATTTGCTGGGAAAGAAAAATTGTTTACTCTCGAGAAAGAATTGGTAATAGGAAAATATAACACTCGAGGGTTGGCATAATATATTGGAAAATGATTGCATCAAGAAAGAAACTTTAACACATCACTTAGCAAGACACCAACTTAAAATAGATAAAGAATATCTAACATATAAAAGAAAGGAAATTGTAAAAATGTTTGCTTACACGAATGTCTCTAAAACATCATTATGGAGTATATATGAAAATGTTGTCCATACCTATGTTGCTAGCCCAATATAAATATTAACTATTATAATTAAAGATAGCCCAATAAATAATAACTATTATAATTACAGTTACACTAATGTTGTTGAGCATTCTAATTAAATTTATATTATTAAATTTACATATATCCATTGAGTAATAATCACTCAATACCTTGAGAACAAATTTGTATCACTAACCTTTTCATTTTAACTTCTTCATCAACAAGTAATATTAAAATGAATTCAAGAGTGTCCAATTGTATAAATAAAATAAAGTATTGCATTGGGAAGTTCAATTTATAATACATGTGAACGAAATCTATAACGTTTTGTCCTCAACTATTGATTTAAAATGTTTAAAACATTAGTATAAAAACTTAATAATTAAATAATTCATTTAAATTGATAAATAGCTTATAATAAACATATATCTATCCTAGCCTTCTACCTACCTGTTTAATGTTGAGGGTGATAAAAGTCCGTTGAGCTACAAACATTTCCTCTAAATTTTCGAGGATAAAACAAAGTATGTGTTTCAAGTTTTTTTTTTTTATCTTCTTGACACTTGGACAAATCTAGAAGTACGTTCATCTCTGCTAGTCTTACCAAACATTAAACAACTTAACTTGTATCAAGTGGAGCTTCAAATTTTGGGATAATTAATAACCAAACAATTATTTTACTCCTAAGCCCTTACATATCTCTACATGTTAGAACATCTAATATGTACACTTGGAAAAATATATACCACGCGATGTAAAATAAATTTTCATATAACTTCTGCAAATTGCATGTTTTTTACAACTTTAGTG
Source organism: Pinus albicaulis (assembly GCA_034641835.2). Classification (NCBI taxonomy): domain Eukaryota; kingdom Viridiplantae; phylum Streptophyta; class Pinopsida; order Pinales; family Pinaceae; genus Pinus; species Pinus albicaulis. Next base: position 13,866,003 of record MU968501.1, on the reverse strand, counting down.
CTAGTAATAGCCAATTCTAAAAAAAATAGATATTTTGTACATTAAGCGGCTCCAATGCGCACCATAATGATTACATTCATTAGAATAGCCATTCTTAAAACACGGGTAAAAAATGGCTAGTAATTAAAACAAAGTGATCATTGGTGGTAGAATAGGACAAATATTTCATTTACTACCCATTTTCATCATTTCTCATATTTCATATTTCATATTTCATTTTGTTGTTTCCTTGAATTCTTTAATAACCTATATTTAAATGGTTCTACTTGTGAGAGTTCCTTGCAACTTTAACCGAGTCACAACCCACAAAACTATATAGAAAAATGCGTACAAAATCCAATATAGAACACGAAAAGTTACAATGTAAGATATCCATTCATCACGCTAGAATTTCATTCATATCAATATGAATATCTAATGGATCTTCTAGATTTGGAAACAAATTCGCTAACATAAAATTAAAAGATAAGGTGTTGAACCATGATTAATGGTAACTCAATTGTAAAAAATATGGTGATTAATGCTAACTCAATTTTGTATAATACGAAGGGATAAAATCCAATATATATGGCAACATGTTTATTCTAATATTCACGGTAGAATTTACATTAGTTTTTATATAATTCAATGAAATTTACTAGTATTATATGTATTGTGTCTTGTTTAATATATATATAATATTATATTTTTTATAATAACAAAATAGTAAAATTTTCCAACCGACAAGGAATTAAATGTTTTAATCTGGTATACATAATACAATTTTTAAACAAATTTAGAATAGAGAATAGTGAGAATATAAAATATATACAATTTTTTCTCATAAAACTGAAAAACTAAAAAATTTATATTTATTTTTCATTATATTATTTTTAATATTACAATACATTATATATATCAAAGTATTCATCAACATAAACATAGTAAGTCATGCTAAATAGTATTCATCAACATAAACATAGTAATCATCAACATAAACATAGTAAGTCATGCTAAATTTAATTAATTGTTATAGACACAGTAATTGGTGTTTTTATAGTACATATTCATATATAATTTAAAAAAAAACATTTTAGAGTTTTGCGTTATTTCTCAAATGATTTCATGTCAATTACCATTTCAATTTGTATTCCCAAAAATATTTTAAACACTTTTACGTAAGTTACAATTCAAAGTAACTTAATATGAATGAATTAATACATAAGAAGCTAAATGATGAAAAGATTTCATGTTATAAAATTTGATCTTTCACAATACATGATATATTTGAATTTAATGTAACTTACACTAATTACCTTAAAGTAATCGATGAAATTCTCCCCTCGTTGTATAAATTAGTTTTAACCATAACTACAAAAATAAAAATTTATTGAAAATCACATTTCCATTAACTACTAGTATATTAACAATAATTATAAAGATAAAAAATGCGTGGAAAGACACATCTCCGCTTACTTTAAATAACGCTTTTTATGATTTGTGTGGAGAAGAGGATTCACTAAATTATTACCTTGGACTTTTGGTGCATTGTCGAGAAAAATTATGGACCAGGAATTTTTAATAGTATGGCTCAAGGAGGTGTTTCTTTAAGGCCAAAAACATTATAAGTTTTTTCCTTAATGAATATGGAAAATATATTTATATTCAAAATAAATTTAAAATATAATTAATTTTATGTTTTAATTTTCATGAGTTGAGTTTTATTAGATTTTATAATTAATGGATTTTTGATCCAAGTGGATATTGGTGGCCACTCAACTATTCCACTTGGGGCCTCACCACTGTCTCTTTCAGTTTTTTTTTTTGTTTCAGCACAACTTACTATTTTTAGCAGTTTTTCGGGTCCTGAACTTTCGAAGCTGTTTTGAGGTCCTAAGCGACGTTTTTTGGGAAAACCAAGAGCAACATGGGTCCATGGACTAATGTTTCTCACATAAAATGTTATATTCCTCGAATAGATCTTTTTAACGAGGTATGGTGCATATCAAATAGAGATCATATGCCAAAGTTACGTCCCTGGGAAGTTGAAACACCAATTTACCTAAACGGGGCCCATAGATTTGGCGCTTCATCTCCTAGGGTTAGGTTTTTGGATGTTTAGGGTTTTCCATTGTTTCTCAATAATAAATAGGTCCTCGAGCCTAATTGTAACATAGTTTAGAGGCTTGTAGCCACCGCATCTCTTCTCAGAGATAAGCTACCAGTGCCCTAGCTAGTTTATTTCCATGCTGTCTGTAAGCGAATTTGAGTTCTTTGATATTAATGAAATGAAGTGTTATTTCTGCTGCATCATTGTATTTATGGTTATATGTGTATTACGTTACGTTCCTGCAAAAATATGGATCAGTGGTGTCAGAGCGGTCTTCTTTTTCTCGATCCTTCTTTGAATGTCCCCAACGAGGTCAGCGTGTAAGGAGTTAGGGATGGATCTGGTTGAACCTTTGCAAGATCAGCCTCGCAAACCCCAACGACCAGCCATGGGGGACGAAAAGAAAGAAGAGAGAGCAAGAGATCCTGTCAAAATATTGTTCGAGGAGGCCCTCGAAAAAAGAAGGAATCTGATGATGGATAACTTTGCCCAGGTCCTTCAATGACTGCCCACCGACAACACATCTGCATCCAGCGACCACTTTGGAGGCGCGACTCCCTTTAAGGTACAAGTAAAATTTGACATTCCCATATTTGAGGGCCAAATGGATGTAGATGTCGTAGATAGATGGTTCAGTATATTAGAAGGATATTTATCGGTTCATCACCTTTCCAACCAGGAGAAGATTATTTTTTCAGTCCTCAAAGTTGCCCCCCATGTCAAGCACTGGTGGGAAACTTACTGTGAGAAAAAGGACGAGACAAAACCCTCTCTGTTCTCGGTCGTACCCACTTGGAATTCTTTCTGAGAAGCCATCAAGAAACAATACTATCGCATGGGGAGCTATGAGGATAAGTACATACAATCGACAACGCTGCGGCAAAAAAGGGATCAAGATGTGTATGAGATGACGAATCGGTTCCATACCCTGCGCATAAAGTTGGGTATCAAAGATTTAGAGAAACATTTGGTGCTAAAGTATTACAGTTGTCTGCACAGATACATTCAGGAGGAAATGGAGTTTCGTGACATCTCCTCGCTTGGTACGGCATATTGGTATGCTGCCAAGATTGAGCATAAATTCAAACAGAAGAAGCGAGACTTTGGATTTGCGAATCAAAATCAAGGGAAAGCGGCGCTAAAACCACAGAACAAATGACAAAGCCAAGGCATGCTGGCCCAAGAAAACCTGCCAAACCCATAAGCAGAGAACAACACCATGAAGCCAAAGGACACAGGAAAGTGGTGTGAGTTCCATAAGAGCTCCACTCACAATACAAGTGAGTGTCAGGTCAAGCAGTCGCCAGTGGCTGATATGAGGGCTTCTGAATCAGATGCATGTTCTGACTCTGAATCAGAACCCGGCAAGGGGACTGAAAAAGGGAAGCAAATTATGGATGTGGAACCCAATACCACTGTTGCCACTGCGAAGATCGAGAATGAGGAACTGGAAGATCCAGAGGAGGAGGAGTGTCTCTTCCACTCCCAGATGTGGGTAAAGGGTTCCCCGCTACTGTTCATTGTCGATAGTGGGAGCCAAAAGAACCTCATTTCAGTAGATGTCGTGAAGTTTTTGGGCTTTCCAACCATAATACACCCACAGCCATACACCATCGGGTGGCTTCACCAAGGACGAGATCTCCACGTCAACTAACAGTGTTGCCTTCCCTACAACATTAGGCCCTTCACGGATGAGGTATTATGTGACATTGCTCCTCTTGATGTTTCTGATGTATTATTAGGCCAACCATACTTGTGGAAGCGACATGTTGTGTATGAGTCCCAACCTCGCACTGCTATTTTTACTTTGGGAAATAAGTTGTACAAGATACCAGAGGTACCACTGCCTACCGCTATCTCTTTGGTTACTACAAAACAATGCAGTAAGCTCATTTCCAAAACCATGAAATTTGTTTTCCTGATGATCTGCCCACACTGCAAGAAGAATAATCTGGCCACGACCTCCAGACAGGGATCCTCTAGACGATAACAACAAATGGACAAGGTTGTGGGGGAGTACGAGGACATATTCACCTCACCCACGGGGGTGCCTCTGCACTGTCAGGTCAAGCACCCCATTGCTCTAACCCCAGGTGCATCGCTACCCAATGGATAGATCTATTAGTGCTCTGTTATGGAGAACGATGAAAGTGAAGAGGCAGATTCAGGCGCTGCTACAGAAGGGTCACATCCAGCCGAGTTCATTTCCCTGTGGGAGCCCGATCGTGTTGGTACAGAAGAAGTTTGGGACTTGGAGACTCTGTATTGACTATTGGGCGCTAAACAAGATCATTGTCTGGAATAGGTACCCGATCCCATGAATTGATGCCATTCTAGACCAACTCAAAGGGGTGAAATATTTCAACAATATTGAATTGAAGTTTGGGTATCACCATGTACCAATCGAACCCTCTAATGTGTGGAAGACTGGCTTTAAAGCCAAGGAGGGCCTTTTAAAATGGTTGGCCATCCCTTTCTAGTTGAGAAATGCTCCCATAACCTTCATGAGGTTGATAGAAGACATCTTGCGGCCATTCACCAACTCATTCATAGTGGTGTACTTGGATGACATTCTGATCTTCAACCAGACTTGGGAAGAGCACCTCCACCACATCCGAGAGGTCCTCCAAACACTGCGGTGACACAGGTTGTGTGCCATTTTGGAGAAGTGAACTTTGACATGACCCAGGTTCAACATCTGGGATACATTATTGGCAAAACTACAAACACCCTGTTCTTCTGAAAACTTCTAAAGTTGTTGGGTCTTCATTTATCAAGTTCATGTCTGAGACAATGGTCACCTTTGTTGGTCTTCCTCTTTGCAGACATGGTACTTTTATGTCTTCTCTGCCTCGCTTGATCAGTGATACTTGCAAATTTTTGAAAATGGCAGCCACAACTTGGGCTTATTGAAATAGCTCTCCAGAGCTCAATAACATGCAAAGAGGGAGTGGAGAATGACAAATGACTCAATTGGGAAATATTTTAAAGTTTCGATGACAACTCATGGCATAATCATGACTCTTACAAGCTTAAAATGGTAATAATGACTTCAGCCATGACCATTGTACCTTGATTTAACCCTAACTGACTCGAATGGTATCTAAGCTAACCCTTTAAATCATTTACTAACACCTAGCACCTATTTTGAAAAGACAGACAGGAATACCTCCTTTCGTAGCATACTTAGTGTATTTCTGGGCAATTTCGCTACAAAAGTATTAGCAGTTTCATAGCGAAAAGTGCAATTTTCTGTGTAATTCGCTATGAAAGTAGGAAATCTTGGCTAAAATAACCTTTTCGGAGTTGTAATCTTGGGAAATGAAATATGTCAGGAAATAATGACTGATGTGACATGAAAATACTTTAATGGGGGTGATTTTGGACCTTAGGATAGGCTTAATAAGAAAAATTTAAAATTTTCCTTTACCAAGTAATGAAAATTGAATTCTATGACTATACCTTTGACACATGAACCTCTAAGACTATGTCAAATGATGTTTCATTTTTTTTTAAGTGATAACAAAATCTTTGTCTTTCTTATTTTACTTTCAGTTTAATTAAGCTATATTTAAGCTAAAGGACAATAACTAGCTACTATGTTTCCCTTGTTCTTTAAAATTATATATGAAATTACAAATAAATGTAAAAGTATAAAAATAAAATGTTTGTGAGAAGTAGTTTCTTCACAAACATTTTCTTCTCAATGTGAATTATAATTGTGAAAATTTGCAATAAAAAAATAACCTTATAAAAATATTACAAATTTTACATTAATCCTTTAATAAAAATAATAAAAATAATAATAATATTTATGACTTCCAAAATTCCCACAACTTCTAACTTACTTATGTGAAACTTTTAACTCTTACAATGGTCTAAAACACCATTTTTACGTCAAATTGAATATAATTAATTATAACATACATTAAGACAATTAAAAATAATAAAAATATTTAATTTCTGAATAAGTTTTGTAAATATAAGAGAATAATTTTATTGATTTTATTTTAAATTTATAATACATATATATCCTCGATTGGGGTCACGGCGAAGATATCGACTAGTCAATATCCAAGTCAAGGTTAGCATTCCAAGACAAAAGGACGATGAGGGTTGTTTTTTTGGCCCTCACACACTCAATAACCTTTGCAAAGTGGCTAGAAGCATGCAAGGCATTATGATGATCTGAGAGATTGGTGTGATACCTTCTACCTGGAACATCAAGCTATGATTTGGTTTCAAGTTGGATACATTGTAATTATTATGGTTACGGGTATAGAGGAAGTCTTAGGTGCACTCTCAAAGGTCCCTTCCGAAGCTGGTCGATTGGGTACAACAACTCCCCTCAATTATACAGTGGCTAATTCTATAGGTATGTCCTATAAATTGTTTTTCCTTTTCTGAACCCTTTTCATAATTTATCTGATAATTCACAGGGAACTGGCCTCTGAGACAATAATTTGGGTTGGAATGTCTGCATTCTAGAATTTGTGGAAGGAAAGAGCTAGTTTTTCTAATGGAAAACCTTAATTCAGTCAAATTTTATTTGGTAGTTGTGTTATCTTTCTCCTATGGATGGGTATGCACTTAGGTTCAGTTCTCTTACATTTGCTTTTCTGTTATATGCATGGGGGATTGGGTTTTATGTCATGGCTTCTTGTTCCTTCTGCTCGTTAGTATGCGAGGAGATTATCTAAGAAAGTATATGTTTGAATGGTCTCTGTGTTTAGTTCTTCGGAGGCCCTAGGAGCCATGGATTGATGATGTCAACGGTTATCAGTATACCCATATCATATTTCTGGAAAATGTTTGTTTTATTAGTTTGATGCTCACAGTTTTTTGGATTTCTTCGGTGTTATACATTCAGGTTATAATCCCAAGTAAGCGCACTAGGTTTGTCAACTTGCTAACTACACTAGGCTAGCTTTTATGGGTTTTTATCTTTGTAATCTAATTTATTACCATGGATAGGGAATTATTAGTATGGTGTGACCTTCATTCAGGTGTTAATACCAAGTAAACGCACTAGGTTTTTCAACTTGCTAAGTACACTCGGCTAGGGTTTATGGGTTGTTATCTCTATAATCTACTTTATTATCGTGGGCAGGGAATTATTAGTATGATGTAACCTTCGTCGGGAAGAGGATCCATGACGGGAGAGGCTCAGGAAAAGAGTCATCGATCGATGCTTCAACATTGTGGCAGTCAACCCCAGACATGTCTTTCTTGAGGGCTTGGTTGTGGAATGACCTCTAGGCTTATACATGAAGTGAATAAACCCTAATAAACTAGCACTCAGCCACAGATTCACCAACTTATTTTTGGGTGGGAAGCGATCCTGAATCGACAAGTAACATAAAAAAAAATTGATGTTGAGGAATGTTTGGAGTTGCTATCAGACCTTGGTAATACCAAATTCGGTCTTCTAAATATAAGCATATTGTCTACCTATATTGTCTCATGAAAAACATTGTAGCAAGAGCCATGTCCACTCATGCAGTTTCTCCGGCCAAGACCGACCATGCTCTTCCATAAATTCATAAAGAATTTTAGCTTATCCAATTTCAGATTCAGCAACATAAATCTCACCCAGTTGTATAGAAAAACATATTATGTCTCTCCCTCAAATGGAACTACCTAGTTCAAGCAAGAAATATCTAGCTCATATGGACTCTTTTGATGACTAGTAGTATGTCTAATCTAGTATGCCTTTATATTTTTGTTAAGTACAAATGCAGGATGTGCATACTTTGATATTATGTTGTATATATTTAGATATTAGACGAGATAAGGATACCGAGACATATCTAGCTCTAAAAGATAGTCTTAAACTATTTTTCTTTTGAATAGTCTATAATGTGATATAGTGGCCAACGGATCTAGTTTCTCACTGGGAAGTTTGAGGCCACCTTACCATCTGATCATGAATGTAATATGCCATTTTTAATGAATAAATGAAAAAAAACCTATCAAACTTTTAAAAAATTATTATAATACATACATAAAACTGAATTATTATTAAATTTTAATTAATTTACATGTGAGATAAAAAAATAAAAAAATAAATAAAAATAAAAATTGTTTGAATTATCTTAAATGTAATCTAGATTCTTATTCTTAATTTTCTACCCTAAGATATCAATTTAAGACCAAATAAAAATTAAATGGCATAGATCTAATTCTCAACCCGTTCCTATCAAATATAACCTTAAAACATAATAAAAATTAAACCCAACACAACCAATTAGTAAATATGTCATGAATACAATTATTAAATATATAACTAAAAAATTAAGATTTTACATCTTTTCTTTTTTTAAGAGGAAAATGATGGTTAAAAGCATGAAATTATACCTTACTTTTATCGGAAGGTAAGTATATATTTTGAAACGATGTATTAGTCATGCACGAAAACCAAAATAAATATCAAATACTAATTCAAAGTTTCATGAAATTATACATTCATTTTTCAAAATCTGTATGCCTTTCTATAATTTTAATGAAAGATTGAACTTGAAGTCTTATTGGCCTCTTCCCCAGGCACCGACCGCATAGACCTAGGATATAGCTAGATGAGGAACAAGTTTTTTTACTGGTAAAGTAATGCTAGGATTACTTAGCATTATTTTGGTAACAAAAAATGTTTAAACATGTTTGATAATTAACTATTTTCATCATACACCCATTTAATAACCATGTATGTATACACCCATTTAATAATCATATAACACATTGCATTTTATCGGGAATGCCAGTGCCATCAAAGTTTCTCCCAAACTTCCACGTACATTGTCATGCACATGTTGGTGTCACCTACACGGCCTTGCAAGGGCCTTGCAAAAAGAGGGGTTTGGATGTTTCTTCAAGGCCTTGCAACGAATTTGAAAAAGGAGGGTTTTGGATGTTCAATCTTGTCTTTCTTTACATGTGTATGAGGCTTCATTGGTGGATATCAAACAAACCCCTACAAATCCTATGCTTCTTGACACTACTTATTTCCACCTCTAATCCCCTTGCAAGAGAGATATTTAGCTCAGGTACTAGGCTTTTAGGGATCAGGCTATGTTGTTGGAAAGAAAACAAACCCCTTCCCTGGAGGGTTCCTGCGATAAATGCATACCAAATTGATACCTTCAAATGGTTCTGCAAAGCCCCACTACTACTTACTATCAAAGATCTGCACCTATCTCCGCAAAACAAATTCTAGTGAGTTTTAGAAAAAGCATTATCCTTTTATTTATTTTTTCAAAGTATTCTATCAAAACAAATCACTAGTGTATCTAAGGTTTACACAGTCTCACATGATTTGTGGAAAATTTTTCCAATTAGTGTTGTCTTTATATTGTGTTGAATAATGATTTCTTTACGTGGACTGCTCGTGCATAGCAAAAACCCACATCCCATCCCATTAATACCAATACAAAAGAATAATTTCACATTCTAACAGTCCAAAAGTAATGAAACAAATAATACCAGCATCAAACAGGGCAGTAAGAACTCAAAAAACAAAATTTTGTTTAACAAGATATAGTCATCGCTTTTGAATTACTGTAACTAGATAATGGAAAAAAAAAATATAGCACCAATAAGTTAAACAAGAACACCTTCTGATGGATGTCCAAATCCAGAGTCAACTCTAGTTTCAGAAGAAAATCCCTAAAGTTTGAACTATGAATTTGAACATAAAATTTGAAAAATAATAAATGGAGTTAGTTGTTAAGAAACAAACAACCTAGATGCCTAAATTATTAGAAGTAAGAGTAAACATTATATTCATTGCTCCAGAGTAAAACATATAGGAACTTACTTCTTTATATTTTCACCAGCTCCCCTTCCAACAATGGTTTTGTGTAAACATCTTCTTTGGATTCCTGTGCAACATCTTCTTCTTTATAGTCAAGGATTTATTCTTACTAAGATTTTCTTTCCATGAAATAGAGCTCTGAAACACATACCTTCAAGGATTCTTTGGCCAGGCCAATTTCATTTTAATTGGGCCAATGATTACACATGCAGCTAAACATTAGCATCATAGAATAAATGGTTACAGATAAACACTCCACGAGATTATTTCTTCTTAATAAAAAAAAAAAAAAAAAATTATTACAAAAATATAGTCGAGGGAGTTCATCCATCTAATCAAACCCTATATAAATCTATGAAAGAAATTCCATATGCATGTTTTAATAGCTAATTTTCCACTTTTGAATCAAATTGATATCATAGCAATTTTGAAAGACTAAATGTCTATCCACTAAGCTTTCTGACGGGCAAGATTTTTATTGGCTATACAACACTACTGGTATGAAGTGAATAGGCGCAGAACAAGACCAAAGGCCACATTTGAAGACTAATTTTTATCTACTGAATTTTCAGATAATGAAGAGGTTTATTGGGTATACAACTGCTGGTGTAAAGAGAATAAGCACAATGAAGATAACGTGGCAGTTGTTACGTCTATAATTCATGTGCATGCTACCAAAGGGAATAATGAACAATATATGTTACTGAATTTGTTGCTATAGATGGCGTGGGAACTGGCTGAGTCTTTACTGTCAGCATGAGCATTGTAGAGAACCCATTATGCATTTAGACATAACTCATGCAAGTCATATTTACATGTATCTTAGCCACATCATATTCTTCAATATGTCTCTCTCTACTCTTAACTTGGCCTACATAACAATGGTAGCTTATTCTTCTTCTTTTTATATTATGTCACACATCATCATGGTTCTTTTATTCATCCTTTCCCTATCACTGTGAGAAGCAAGGAAAAAATAATTTCGAAACCCTCCGGAGATAGAAAGTTAAATGCCACTGCCTCAGGATTGTTGGAAATACTCCCAACCACTGCCATGAATAAAAGTGGCAGCAGCCCACACTTCAATTGAATTTTTTTACAGGAAGGACAAAGCACAGATCCAAAATCCATAGGTGTTTTCATGCAAAGTCCGAAAACAGAGTACCCGACCTTACTCTGCATTTAATTATCTTTCCCGTCGTTGACTTACCTTTTTCCTACAGTTCGCAACCCGCAATTTTAAGGTTTAACTCTTAAGCCTTTCGCTGAAATTTAAGTTTCCACTGAAGCCATATCGGTGGAACCCGTCATACCTTTACTGCATTACCAAACCGCGCACAAACCTTTTCATTTTATCTTTTCCTTACCTTTCTACCATTTCACACTTCTTGTTGTTTAACCGCCCGCATACCACACTTCGCATATCTTAATGATTAACTTTTAAGCCCCGCACCGAAACCTTGCGATGTTGTGATGCGACATCGTCATCACACATTGCAAATTATAAATATCGCATTTCGCAGAATTTACCACTTACCTTTTAGCGCACCCGCACTTCGCATTTTTTATGTTTTAAATTTTTTGTCGCTCGCATATCACACTTCGCATGTTTTATGACTTACCTTTTTAGCGCCCGCAAGTTATGTTATTTATGTTATGATGCGATCGCAATCGCATGTCGCAAGCTCAAGATTTTAGCACACATAAGCAACCACAAGTTATTATGTTTAAGTTGCGATGTGAGCACAATCGTATATCACAAATTTTAAGGGATAGTGCCCGCAAACTAAAAGATTTAAGTTTTGATGTGATCATGCCATTGCACATCGCAATCAAAAGGATTTAAGGTTTTCTCTAATGTGCCATTTAAATACTAAAATTGTCAAAATGAAATTTGCATTGAAGGCCCTGATTCGATGCGGTTTCAAAGCCAAAACCTATAAATTTTCAAGTCCATATTTTTGTGTTCTATATGCAATTTTTTGTAGAAACTGAAGAATCAGGATTTCGCTGTAGAAGGTCGATTATGTGGTTATCCATCCCATCCAGTATTGAAATGAATTTAATCTTCAGGCTCCGCCCATTTTGTATTAAGAGTATGTAATTTCATATGTTTTTAGTGAGAAGATTTGAATGAAAAGAAGAATTCATCTCCTTTTTTTTCGCTCTGTTTGTCTGTGTGATTTTTATTTCCGCATATATTGCTTCTTTGTTTTTGTGTATGTTGTCGACATAGATCATAGCATACCTGAATTTCAAAAATGATATTAGAGCCATCCATTGGAAATTCCAACATGGTATCAAAGCGGGTTTAGGCTCTCAGTGAAAGAACAAGCTTGCTCTTTACTAAAGAAGTTGAAAGGTTTTTTTGAGAAGCGGATTCTCTAGCAATGAGAAGGTTTTGTTTACAACGTCAAGATGGTAGCAATAGCCACATTCCTCTCTAATCCACAACTACTACATTTTAATGGTAAAAACTATGATTATTAGGCCATTACAATGAAGGCCATGTTTGCTTCACAAGATATTTGGGAGCTGGTGGAGAATGGCTTCCAAGAACCAGCAGATGCAGCAACATATAATGCTTTAACACAAGCAGAAAAATATTTGTTGAGGGCCAATAAGAAGAAGGACTCCAAATCCCTCTTCTATATTTTCCAAGCAGTAAATGAGAGTATTTTCCCAAGGGTTGCAGTGGCAAAAAATTCCAAGGAGGCATGGGATACCCTCCAGACAGCCTACCAAGGCATGGAAAAGGTGAAGGCAGCAAAAATTCAAATGCTGAGAAGATATTTTGAAACTCTTTGTATGAAAGAGTTTGATAATATAGACTCATTATTTACACATGTGATTGGGTTGGTTACCCAAATCAGGTCTCATGGTGAGACACTTTAAGAAAGGAGAATCGTTGAGAAAGTCTTAAGAATTCTACCATCAATGTTTGATGCCATAGTTGTGGCCATATAAGAGACAAAGGATCTCTCACAGTTTTCAGTGGATGAGCTTCATGCATCACTGATGTCTCATGAGCACAGACTAAATAGAGCAAAAAAATCCTCATTGAAGCATGCATTTAAGACACAAATGTCTTTTGGTCAAGGTAGATGTTGTGTAACCAGCTCCAAAAAGAGAAGAAAAGAGATATCAACGCCTTAGAAATAAGCCACTTCGAGGGGGAAACCTCCAATACATTACATAAATGCACAATTCTTCGATGATACAATTTACAAAACCTCTTTTCTATATATAGGAGTCCATGGGGCCATAATGTAATCCTAGTGGGCCACAATGTAATCCTAGCCGACCTAACAATAATAATTTAAGGGCACAATAATAACAATATGGGGGTTACAGGGGTACAATAATAACAATAAGGGGGGCTACACTAACATAATAAGGGGCTATACTATAAATATAGGGACTTAACATGCCCCTCTCCTTCAAACAAGTGTTGTCCTCAACGCTTGATTATTTCTTGATGCTTCCGTATAAAATTCTCATCCTCCCATGTGAAATATTTTACAGGAAAGTTCTTCCACTTGCTGAGATACTCCGAAATTGATCGTACTTGTCGATTTCTTGTTTCTATGACTGCTTCATAACTTCTTTCGATGTGATGTTGATCTTCCTGTTGTTCCATTAGATTCTGCACCAAAGTTGGGTTATCTTTTGAGAGTTGGAGAACTTGTTGTTGATGCTCGATGTGATCTTCCACTAATTTATCATCCATATTTGCTATTATTTGATCCTTCAAACCATCCAAATTATCCTCCACTTCTGCTTTTAAACCATCTATTTCATCTTCAATTTCTCTTCATAAGATCGAAATTTGTTGCACTTGGTACCGTAATTTTGATATCTCATATTGCAATTTTTCCTCCTCATGCGTCATAGTATAGCTTTCTGAGGGCTTAATGGGTATGGAATTATTTTTTGGAGGCATAATAGAACCCATCAATTCAACTTGATTCTTCAAACAAGACTTATGCAATTCGGAAAAAAAATACACAGCTTTTACTTTCTTTGAGAAGCTCGATATTGAAATTGTATTATCTCTGTGATTGTGGATCTTCAATATCTGAAATTTAGAACTGAAGTATCCCTCTAAATTCTCTTTCAAATGCCACAGGTCTGACCTAATTTGGATTCTCCAAGACAAAGTTGTGTCCAATCTCCCACAATGACCTAATTATGGACTGGTTCAGTGGAGCGAACTTGTACGACTTTCCACGTGTCACTGTTTTGTCCTTTGCCTCTGAAATTGATAGACAAGAAACTACAGTCCGTGTAATTGTTACCACTTTTTACGGCACTCCAATCCGATGCCCAGATAGAGAGTTATTGAACTTTTCCCCACGATCACCTCTTTGAGATGCAATTCAAGAGCCTGAAAAAGCACTACCTTCCACAGATCATATCTCCAAAAATATTGCGAACCAAGCTCTGAAATTTTTTGACGAATTTCCTCAGGATTTCAGCTTTGCACCATACAAATTTTAGATTATGGACCTTCGTAGAAAAAAATTTATAGCGAACATGCCACGATGACCTGTTAGGATCTTGAAAAAAGACCTAACTTCCACAGATGATATCTCCCAAAATGTTGCAAACCAAGCTCTGAAATTTTTAGAAAATCTTCCTCAGGATTTCAGCTTCGCACCCTAAAAATTTCAGCTTCTGAAACCTCGTATAAAAAAAGTTATAGCGAAAATTCCACGATGACCTGTTTGGAGCAGCGAAACCCTAGAATCCCAAGCTCTGATACCAAATGTTGCCATTATTCATCTTCATGAGTCATAGTAGAGCCTTCTAAAGGCTTAATGGGTGTTGAATTCTTTTTAGGGGCCATTTTAGAATCCAATATTGATACCTATTCTACAATATGCCCTTGGAATCAATTTAACTTGATTATTACAAGGGCACAATAATAACAATATGGGGGTTACAGGGGTACAATAATAACAATAAGGGGGGCTACACTAACATAATAAGGGGCTATACTATTAATATAGGGACTTAACAGTAGAGGTCAATGAATATCAAACTACCGAGGAAGAGGAATATCCCCACACAGAGGTGGAAGAAGTAGCCCTACAAGCACAAGTGGAAAGGGTAGAAATCATAATCTAAGCCAAGGCTCAAGCCAGAATCAAGCACAAGGACATAGGTATGATAAATCTCATGTCCAATGTCATTATTGAAAAAAGTATGGTCATTATGAAAATGAATGTAGAAAGAAGCGAAATGACATGGGTAGTAAACCTAGTGTAAATTTCACAAAAGAAAATCAGAACCATGGTAGCATGTTTTTATCTTGTAATGTAGAAAATGAAAACCAAGAAGATCTATGGTTCTTAGATTTAGGGTGTAGTAAAAATATGATTGGAAACATAGCAATGTTTTCCTATCTAGATGAGAGTGTAAAATCTGAAGTGACAACGGGGATTGATAGCAAGGTCTCTGTCATGGGAAAAGGAAGAGTAAACATACTAACAAAGAAGGGAGAGAAGAAGTTTGTGCCAGATGTCTATTATGTCCCTTGCCTGAAATGTAACCTTTTAAGCATTGGAGATCTCGTACAAAATGGCTACAATTTTTTTTTTTAAATGATGTGTGCACAATCTTGGATAGACCTTCAAGTAGACAACTCATTGCAAACGTTCATATGACAAGAAATATAATTTTTCCTCTCAAGATCAGGTCAGACTTGAAGGAAGGAGGTGTTGTAGCAGCTGTCACACAAGAAATATTTCAAGAAGAAGTGAAAGATGAGAACTGGTTATGGCATTTGAGATTTGGTCATCGCAATTTCAGAGATTTGAATTTGTTGCATAGAAAAGGCATCGTAAAGGGATTACCACTCATAGAGAAACCAGATAGCCTATGTGAAGGCTGCATCTTGGGAAAACAACACAGAGAATCATTTCCAGCAGGAAAGAGTATAAGGGAAAAGGCACCTTTGGATATTTTCCACTCAGATTTATGTGGACCAATGCAAACGCCATCATTAGGTGGTAGTCATTATATTTTGAAATTTATAGATGATTACACAAGGAAGACATGGTTCTATTTCCTAAAATAGAAAAGTGAAGTGTTTGAACAGTTCTACGACTAAAAATCTCTTGTTGAGAAGCAAAGTGGACGCTACATAAAAGTGTTAAGAACTGATATAGGTGGAGAATATATCTCCAAAGACGTCCTACATTTCTACAAGGAGCATGAAATACACAAGAAATTTACCACAAGGTATACACCTCAACAAAACGATGTTGCAGAAAGAAAGAATAGGACCATCATGGACATGGTAAGAAGTATGTTGAAGGCAAAGCATTTGCCAAATGAGTATTTGGAAAAAGTTGTCTCTTGTGCAGCATATATCATAAATAGATGTCCAACCAAAAGTATTATGAATAGAGTTCCAGAAGAAGAACGGAGTGGAACAAAGACATTTGTCACTCACATGACAGTGTTTGGATCTGTTGCGTATGCACATGTCCTGGATCAGTTAAGAAAGAAGTTGGACAGCAAGGGGGAGAAATTTATATTTATTGGGTACAATGATGAATCCAAGTCTTACAAGCTCTATAATCCATCAACCAAGAAAGTAATAATCTGCATATATGTTTAGTTCATAGAAGAAGAAGCATGGAATGGAATTTTAGAGAAGACAGTAAATGTGAAGACATGTATGTCTCATGAAGAGAAAGAGGAATGGACTGCAACAAGTAGCTCCTCAGTGATGGCTCCTCCACCCATACAAGCTTAATGGAGCACACCACAAGCAAGCAATAGAGCATCATTGAGAAACCAAGGAAGTGCTTCTCTAAGCACACCACATGGATCAGCAACTCCCTTGAGTTCAAGTGCAACTCCAAGCACATCTTCTGCAAATACAATAAGACCAAGATTCACAAATTTAAGTGAACTTTATGAGAAAGAATAAGTTGATAATAGTGTTGGCCTGAATTCTTTATTTGCATTATTTTGTCATGTTGATGACCCAATCCATTTTGAAGATGCAGTAAAAGAAGAGAAGTGGATTGAAGCAATGAATGAAGAAATAGGAGCAATAGAAATAAATGAAACATGGGAGTTAGTGGACCTCCCACAAGGAAAATAAGTTATTGGAGTGAAATTGGTCTATAAGACCAAGAGAAACATTGAAGGAAAGATAGAAAGGAACAAAACAAGGCTAGTTGTCAAAGGCTCCAAGCAACAGCAAGGAAGAGACTATGAGGAAACCTTTTCACTAGTTGCAAGGATGGAGACAGTGCTGACAGTATTGTCAATAAAAGCACAACAAAAATGGAAAGTTTATCAGATGGATGTGAAGTCAACATTCTTGAATGGAGTGCTGAAAGAGGAGGTGTATGTTGAACAACCTCATGGCTATAAAATAGATGGCCAAGAAAACAAGGTGTGTAAGCTGTAGAAATCTCTTTATGGGCCGAAGCAAGCACCACGAGCATAGTACAACATGATTGATGCTTACCTAATGGACAATGGGTTCGACAAGTGTGATGGTGAACCCACACTCTACATCAAATAAAATTAAGGTAAAATTCTTATTTTTGTTTTGCATGTAGATGATTTGATTTTTACAGGCAATGATGTTTCTCTCATTGTTGATTTCAAAGAAGTCATGAAAAGTGAGTTTGAAATGAATGAATTGGGTTTATTAAGATATATTTTGGGCATATAAGTAAAGAAAACAGAAAAAGGAATTTTATCTCCCAAAAAAAGTATGTTGCAAAGATTTTAAAAAGGTTCATATGCAGAACAACAAGGCATCATCAACTCCAACTATCATGGGGTTGAAGTTGAGAAAGGAAGATTGCAGCAAGAGTGTCAATCTGACATTGTACAAAAGCATGGTTGGAAATCTAATGCATTTGACTGCAACTAGGCCTGATATAATCTATGCAGTAAGTTTGATATCCAAATTCATGGAGACACCCAAGGAGACACATTGCAAAGTAGCCAACAGAAAATTGAGGTATGTAAATGGAATGAAGGAGTATAGTGTTCTATACTCCACATATGATGATTTTAAGCTGAATGGTTACACTGACAGTGATTGGGATGGAAGTGTTGATGATAGAAAGAGCACATCAGGGTTTGTTTTTCATTTGGGACTGGGAGCCACTTCATGGGATTCCAAGAATCATCCAGTAGTTTCATTATCAACAAAATTTTTTGAATATGTAGCAGCAATAGAAGCAGTATGCCAAGCAGTTTGGATGAGAAGGATGCTGAGGGATTTATGTCATGAACAAGACAAAGGAACCCCAATTTTCTATGATAATAGCTCAACAATTGCATTGTCAAATAATTATGTTTTCCATAAGAGAACAAAGCATATTGATGCCAAATACCATTTCATAAGGGAATTAGTTAACAATGGTGAAATTGTGTTGCAGCATTGCAGGTCAGAGGAACAGTTTGCAGATATCCTCATGTTGAGGCCCTTGTTTTGAAAATCAACAGATTTTGAGTTGCGGAAAGAACGTGGTGGAACGCAACCTCGGTAGGCAAAAAGGTGTCAAGGTTGCGGAGGAGTAAAGGACAGGTGTCACGATTGTTGCAGGAGCAAGAATAGACAGCAAAAGGGCGTGGAAGGAAACAAGCAGTGAACTCTCGGTGAACAGAAAGAAATGAAAGACAGCCGAGCAAGAAAGAAGGAAGAACTGTCAGTCGCACGGGCAGGAGAACAAATAGGTAGCCAGCCAATGGATGGGGAGGTTGGCGCAGATGGGAATAGGCAACAGGGAGCCACAGGAGAGCTCTATCTGGTAGCACTGTTCTCCTCTCTTCTATATTATTGTGGTTTCTCTCTGTCCTTAGGGACTTGTTGTATTTTGCTCTATTCTATGCTCATATGTTGCTGAGCCTTGTAATAGTTTGCCTCTGACGGCTGATGATTAATATATTCAAGTGTGTTGTTCTGATATGTGACTCTAAGTATGAATGAGTGTTGTTATAGGCTACGCTTAAAATTTTGTTTATTGTTAGTTTAACTGGTTTTCTGAAGAATTCATGATATGGAATGTTATGTCATGATTGTCTAGGACCTTGGTTATTCACCTGTTTGGATGTTGTGGGGATGATACCGATCTGCTCCCAATCATAGTAGGGTTACGGCATGCCTCAGGTGAGACTCTCTGCCCTTTGGAGCAAAGTGTAAATGCCAGCGTGAATCTAGACTACGGCGGAAAATCTTGTTGGCCCTCAGCCCTGAACCCGGCTCTTCTTTGCGAGACTTGTTCTTTCGCCAACACCTCACAAAGCCATTGGGACAGAAAAGTTTTGTTTACCTCAGAAAATGTTTGGGAATGGTTAATGGCGACAGTTGTGATTAAGGGGGAGTGTTGGAAATAATCCCAACCACTTCCATGAATAAAAGTGGCAACATCCCACACTTCAGTTGAATTTTGTTGTAGGAAGGATAAAGCACAGATCCAAAATCCGCAGGCGTTTTCACGCAAAATCCGAAACAGATTACCTGGCCTTACTCTGTGTTTAATTCTCTTTCCCATTGTTGACTTACCGTTTTCCCATAGTTCGCAGCCCAAAATTTTTAAGGTTTACCTCTTAAGCCTTTCGCCGAAAGTTAAGTTTCCGCCAATGCCATATTGGTGGGACCCATCATACCTTTGCCGCATTACCAAACTATGCAGAAACCTTTGCATTTTCGCTTTTCCTTACCTTTCCATCATTTCTCACTTCCTGCTGTTTAACCGCCCGCATACCACACTTCACATATCTTAACATTTAACTTTTAAGCCCCGCATTGAAACCTTTTGATGTTGTGATGCGACATCGCCATCACACATCACAAATTATAAATATCGCATTTTTTATGTTTTACCTTTTTTGTCGCCCTCATATCACACTTCGCATGTTTTATGACTTACCTTTTTAGCACCCGCAATTTATTTTTTTATGTTTCGATGTGATCACAATCGCATGTCGCAAGCTCAGGATTTTAGCGCACATAAGTGCCTGCAATTTGTTATGTTTAAGTTGCGATGAGATCACAATCGTATATTGCAAAGTTTAATGGATATCACCCACAAACTAAAATATTTAAGTTGCGATGCGATTGTGCCATCACAAATCGCAATCAAAAGGATTTAAGGTTTTCCCGTATGTGCTAGTCAAATGTTAAAATCGTCGGAATGCGATTTGTGATGAAGGCCTAGATGCGATGTGGTTTCGAAGCCAAAACCTATAAATTTTCAAGTGCATATTTTTTTGTTGTGTACGCATTTTTGTGTAGAAACTAAAGAATCAGGCTTTCCCTATAGAAGGACGATTATGTGGTTATCCGTCCCATCCAGCATTGAAATGCATTTAATCTTCAGGCTCCGGCTATTTTGTATTAAGATTATGTAATTTCATATGTTTTTAGTGAGAAGAGTTGAATGAAAAGAAGAATTTCTCTCTTGTGTTTTCGCTCTGTCTGTCTATGTGTGATTTTTATTTTTGCATATATTTCTTCTCTGTTTTTTTGTATGTTCTTGACATATATCAGAGCATACCTGAATTTCCAACATGGTATCAAAGCCATCCATTGGAAATTACAACAGGGATGTTGTGTTTGAGGGGAATGGGACGGACGGCTTTAACTCCAAGAAGTGTAAATGCTACCTTTCTATGGTTGATCCCTTGTGTTACAATGAGTGCTACCATAGACACCACCACCACCATACCCCACCACCAGAGCCATCCCTGGCACAATCACCACCCACACCACCACCAACGCCACCCCAACCACCTCCAGCGCCACCGCCACCACCACCACCAACACCAACTGTAGCCCCAGCACCACCACCATTGCCAACACCAACCATAGCTCCTGTAGCACCACCAGTTCCAAGGAAAACATCGACTGAAGCCCCAACCGCAACAACACCACTAGAGCCAACGAAAACACCAATTGCATCCCTGGCACTAGCACAACCAGCGCCAATGGCAACGCCGAAAGCATCCCCGACCATAGCACCAGCACCACCACGAGGGCCAATGAAAAAACCAATCACAGTAGCACCACCACCACCAGTGCCAATGGCAACACCAAACACAGCCCCCGCCACAACCCCAAACCCAACACCAATTTCAACACCAACACCACGCCCAATGATAGCATGAACGCAATACAGCCACACACAGATGAATTTTGTTTGAGGGATCATCATATTTATGCCAGTATTTGTGATATACGGCTTATAGTGAACTTTTCATAGTTGGGGTTAGCTAAAATACATCTCAAATCATGTAAAATTAATGGAATTCCTCTTCCATTTTGACTTCTTTGACATGCAATGTGAAGCCTAGAAGAGCTCATGCAATATTTGACCATCACATAGACTCCTACTAGATAATTGCTATAAATAGCTCTCCTTTTTTGTGGCCTCCCCCAGCAAGAGCAACTCGCACTACTACATAAAGGGGGCTTTTAAGACAATATTTAAGACAATTTTTGGGTAAATTGTCTTAATTTGAGACAAAAGAAAACTTGTGTATTGTCTTAAATATTGTATTTAAGTGGGTGTCTCAAATTAATTCGTCTTAAAATTAAATTGTCTTAAAATATTGTCTCTATAAAGACAATATATAACACAAGCATTTTTGTCTCTCCAGAGACAATAGTTGCACTACAACACAAAGGGGGGTTTTAAGACAATTTTTTGGTAAATTGTCTTAACTTGAGACAATTTCATTTTTGTCTCTCCAAAGACAATAGTTGGAATTAAAGACATATTTTCTTTATGGAGACAATGTCTTTAATCCTATCTATTGTCTTTCTAGAGACAATATAAAACAATGACTCCAGAAAAATATCTCACCATTAAAATAAATCAATATAAAAATATTTAATTAAAAAAAATCAACAATATCATTGAATAATTCATGTTAGGGTGCAGTGGAATCGAACCACCAACCTCCTGCATGGCAGATTCTCTTCCAATGAGCTAGCACCCTTTAAATACTTATGTGAGGAGTTATGACAGTCCTTGAAATTGTATAATAAGCATTGATTTTAAAAAAAAATTCAACACATAGTTAGAGCAAAACAAAAACAAAGCATTCTTAGAAGTGAAAAACACTGACAGCAAGCCCAAATAATCTCAATACAAAACCACAAGTATAGACACAAAAGGCAACGAAGCCAACCAAATTCCAATGAATTATAATAAAGGTGATTGGGATTATATGACAAACCCAAGTCAAATGTTCCAAGACAAGCTTCTGATCAGATGATTCTTCTAGAAATCGTGTTTTCTCTACAACAGTTTCCAGCTGATCATGTGTCATACCAGTTGACTCCTTTCCTCTTCTCCACATAACTAAATAAGGTGGTTATCTAACAATTGTAGAGTAATGTTTGAATCCTCATGAATGTCACGAACTCACAATAAAAATCAAATTTTCATAAAATGAAAACAAGTCTAGATTCATAACTTCATAAATTTCTCTATTTCCATGAGTATTTGATTGTAATACCACAATTAGGATCAAAATGTTATAAGTTCTGCACACCAACCAGAGAAATTCTCTCTCTAGGTGCTGCAAGTTTCATCTGTCAATAGGATGCTAGAAGTAATGATGAACATATCCCAGACTTGATGTAAACAGAGATTGTAGATATGTTTAGTTGTTCTGTAGACAAATGACAAAAGCACATATGATAAAGCAAAGGGAAATGATAATAAAATGTTTAGTTTGCTTCCATTATCTATACCTTAAACTGTTGAGGAAGTCAATTACAACATTATACCCTGAGTGACACAAAAGATCAAACAAATTGATCGATGCTTATAACCAACATTGTGAGATTATACCAGCTAGACACACTTTTAAAATATGATGTTTGAATAAAAAAATGTTGTTCAAACTTCAAATAAAAAACTAGCAGATGATTTCTTCACAAATATTAAAGGTTGTTCTGTGGGAGTCACAATCTGGAGGTGGACAGAGCCTCATGAATCAAATATTTTCTTAATATTTTTCTGGTGGGGGACTTGGGAATTGAATTGACAAATGCTACTCAATGTATCCTCTTGTATGGAGAAACCTGCACACAAAAGATATTTTCACTTGGAAATTAGCAGATCTCCAACAAAAGAAACCAAAGTTTTAGGTTGAGAGCAAGCAAGTTCACAAACTAAATATCTCAGTGTTTCATTTACCTGATTTGCAACAAAAATTTTTACATCTTCTTCGGAGATATTGCTGTCAAACTTCCTCACAATAAATTCCATTGGTATTTCACCTACTTCATCATCAGGATACCTACCATACAAACCCAAAAGACAGAGAGTTGCATGCTTCAATAAGTAACATGTATGCAATTATCTTTGAATCAATGCATAAAGGAATAGGGGCATCAACTAATGTTGCAGACAAACTGTGTTATAAGCTAGATTAAACTTCAAAAATATTTATTAGCTCAATAAGTGGTAAATCCAACTAATCAAACTAGTTAGTGCTAAATCCAGCTATATGTAGATCTTTGAAGGTTTATCAAAACAAGAAATAGAAAATGCTACTCACGAAATAACACTAGCATCACTAATCTCTAGGTTTGAGAGGAGCAACTCCTCTAATTTTGTCGGCGCAACCTAAAAAAAAATATATAGAAGATTATTATTGTGGGTTTCGAATTGAAATTTAAATGGTCCTTGAAATGTTTTGTACCCAAAATGCTTTGTACTTGATCAACTCCTAGAAAACTTCCTAGAAGATTAATATTGTGGTTTTGAATTGAACTTTAAATGATCCTCGAAAGATTAATATTGTGGGTTTCGAATTGAACTTTAAATCATCCTTGAAATGTTTAGTATCTGAAATGCTTTGTACTTGATCAACTCCTTTATTCCTTCCACAATTAAAAGGAAGCCCTCCTCATCAATGTAACATAGATCCCCAGTTTTCAGCCATCCTTCTGAGTCTAAAGTTGATGCAGTTGCTTCATCATTACGAAAATAACCTGCATGAAATAGCCAAATACTTAATATATTTTCTAGTCAAAAGCTGGGAAAATCAATATATGGATGAGAGTGCTATGGCATCACACTGAGAACCTGTGGTTCGGGAGGAAGGGATGAGATTCATTTGGCAGGGAATACTATTTTTGTTCATAAGATGGTTCTGGGTACAGAACATACACCCTTAAAATTTCACAAGAGAACCTAATGGAATTGTTGTATATTGTTTGATGTGATTTTGATCTTGGGGTACTGCACTATGTTACTAGAAACGGGAAGCGGGAAACGAAACGAGAAATGAAAATGATACGAGAAACGGAGTTTGTAGGTTTCGCCTATAAGAAACGAGGAGAGAGAGAAAAAAATATTAAAAATTAACAATATAAAACACAACATTAATCATAAAAATTCAATGTTTCCATATATTTTGGATTAGGGCAAAATTTATTAAGTATCATTCTTGCTTTTGCAAATCCATGAGGAGGCTTGAGCATTACATCAAGAAGGACTAAGAAATTTTTTGTCTATGAGTTGTTTTCCTTTAATTCTCGAAACTACCCAGAAATGAATCTCATTTTGACTTGAATACAATAGAGAACATCCAAGGTCATAATTTTTTTCCAAAATCTCTATAATGAAATGGAACTGTGCCAAATATAGCAATGCTGTGCATTTTTCAATGACATAATGTGTAAGGGGAGCTACTGCTACCTATGAATTTCTCAAAAATTCATAATCAAACATAAATAAATAAATAAAAAATTAACATGGAGTTTACACTCTACCTTAAAAGTGAGAGCAAAGCATATTTACAAAAGAACGTTAAAATGAAAATTAAAACAACTTCATAAAAATTTCTCCATTTTGAATCCACTGCCATTTTGTTAAAATGTTATGCTATTTATTTTATCTATTTCTGCTTTAGCAAGAAAAATCCCTAAGCACTCCTTATCTTTTTATTTTATTTGTCATACATTTTAATGCCTTTGACTTATTTTGGTCTTCAAACGTGATCCATAAACAAGGGACTATATAGCCAAAAATCTTTACCAGCATGAATACTTTGTGAAATGCCCTTTCTATTAGGTTCCCAGTATTGGAAAAATATATCAGTATTCATAATGGCTATAAGGCTTATGTTCTTGTTGCAATTCTGAGTTCAAATACTCTGCAACACTACTCAGGACTGGTAAGATGGGTTGATCTCTGGTGTAACCTGGACACAAGTAACCACCAGCTGAAAAATAAAATAATAATCACAGATCTGCAATTATCCTATCACTGAGAACTATCTTCTGTGTAACCCCTTTGCACATTATATAAAACTAAACTAAATCTCTCAAGTTGCTCGAAACTAAGACACCATCATGGTTTTCAGTGTGTGTATTCAATTCTGGTTCTAGTGGCTTGATCGATGATTGGTTCATAGGTCATGATGGTTTCTTGATTGAAACAACTCCAACATCATCCCAAGAATGGCATGCACCAACAAAAGACTCCTATATCTAAGCTTGGATAGGTCTAATGCAAACATCATCATGGATGAAATCATCACAAGTCAATCCCACACTAAACCCTACAACATCATTATCACTCCCCTCGAGCACTTAAGAGGCTCTAGAAACCTGCTCAACATGCCTTTTTATCCTCCAAGAAAGATCTACATGAGAAATAAAATAATATTTCATCCGTAGAAAAAAAAATTATTTCAAGTGAAATCAAGATAAGATCAGCACTTACCCCCATGCAAATCACTCCAAAAGCAACACTCAAATTTTGATAAGAAGGGCATAACAACAGGTCTAAATCAAATACGGATCAACACCCATCACATGCAAAAGTTAGAACAAGGCCACAAAGGTGGTGCCTCCACTTAAAATTCCTCAAAATTAAAGTAATAACAACAGGAAAAAATTCATCTAGGGCTGACGTATCTCTCATCAAATCTTGAAAAGGGCACTAAGAATAGATCATATACATGCTTGTCCTCCAAGCAAAGTCCGAACTGATCTCTAGGTAGGTGTTTGATTTAGCATGTTTAAAAATGTAGTCAGAACTTAGTTTACCACATAACATATTTCATCACACACTATAAAACACTTTGATTTGACTCTGCAAGGTATTAAACAGAAGACAATAACTCTCCTTAGAATATATGCCCACTATGCCCTCATGAAAGCACCATCCTCTAGAAAGATGCAAAGGTGGTATATTCCTGAAAATGGTTGAATTGTCCTGTTGATTCTGAATGCAGGTGCAAGAGTTAACCTTGGCTCCAACTTGATGGCAGTGTCCCCTTGCAGGATGCTGAGAATCCTGGAACTCCATCTATAGCAATAGAAAATGAGCAATCTACAAACTAAGAAATCAGACATTCACTCTGACCTCTTTGACTCAATTAACAAGTAATAATAAAAGATTCTAGAGTCTCATATTAAAACCAGAAACCCTAAGAATTGTTTAGGACCAAATTTCCATGCCACTTTGATAATTCAAGAGTATCCTAAATACAATTTTCCACCTTACAAACAATTTTAATCAAGAAACCAGACATTGATTTCTTAGTGCATGTACAAAACAGTGTAAGATTCCTATGGACATGAATCAACAGATTTAATTACAAATACTGTGTCATTATGATACTTATTTTAACTCAAGAATAAACATAAATACTCACAAAAGAAACCAAAACAAACCTGAAAACTAACCTAGTGTTAACCGAAAACCACACCACTTTGAAAAATCCTTAAAACTTGATGAGCCCCTACAGCTGGAATTCCTAATTATAAATATTTAGATAGAAAATTCTTAATTTTTGAACCTCATCTATCTGATGTTATGGAAACTGACCATGATTTCGTAATTTTTGAACTTCACCTATTTCATATTTTGGCAACTGAGCACCATTCCATTTCTTAGGGAACAAGATTTTCACTAAAACTTGTTAATGTGAAACAAAAATTATTGCCTTTGTGCCTATTTGTTTGTTTTTTTTGGTCCTTATACCACTTATGGAACAACCAAATACACAAAGCTTGATGGCCCTATGTAATTCTAAAATAAAAATCTCCCAGTGCCTCTCTAGATTACCATCGAGTCCTAGATCAGCATAACTCAACCAACAGAAAGGGGCACTGACATAGTATAAGAAGTATGAGGAACATAAACAGTTGCCATGAAGGAGGACATTTATAGCACATATTAATTTGAGACAACAGACAGAGTGGGAATAGCAGAGGAGGAGGGAGATATGAGTATGAATAAAGAGCTAAATGAAATTGATTCAAGCATCCTTGTGAAGATTTCCATGTTCCACATATCCTTCATTATTGCTTTTGGTTCCAATCCAAGATAATATATCTGCAACATTAGCTACAATGCCAGTCTAGTTCAACCATTTCAAAAGAAGTTGTTTTTAACACTGCTTCTTCTTAAGGTTTTGCTTCATATCATGTGAAATTTACTCATAAAAATTAACAAGTTAATCATCAATATATACCAATACTGTTGTGATCCAAATGCTTCGGTATTGCAGTACCAGTAGATGGTAGATTTAATGAACATCATATATACCAGTACTATTGTGATCCAAATGTCAAACTGATGGAATATTTTAAAAATGATAGTGGCCGAGCATGTGATTTCCATGGACTGGCTATAAATTTTCAAACAAAAATAACAGATTATTCTGGAATCTTGTTGGTGGAATGGAGCTTCTAGCTTCCTAGATAGTTAAGCAATCAATGTCTAGCAAACATTCAAATGTATAAACTATATGCAAGTCTCCGGAGTAAAATTGTACAAGGCTTCGAATTCTCCTTTCACAAGAGAGCCCTTGGACATCTGTATTCTGTATAGCCAAAGGATTGAAGAATTTTGTGATTTTCTAATTCCTTCACATTAATTTTGTAGAAATAGTTTTTTATATATGACATACACATCTGAAATCCTTTGCCAATCTTCCACTGTCATAAAATACAGCCTCAGAAAATTGCAACCAAACAACAAACTTGCAATATCTATCACTGGACTCCCAATATGTGATTTACATGCTTCTGTTAGTCTTCTACATTAGAATGCCAGCAGATTTGCAAATGCTTCTGTACCTGGGAATATTGGGTTTTATGCACTTTAATCATTTTTTAAAATGGAAATGGATAGAGATTGTATTAAAAGAGGTTCGGCGATTTATGCACTTTAATTTCGGAAAAGGAGTTGGATCAGCATTATTGTCTTCTCTACTATTGTTTATCTGTCTACAACTTGATAAACAATGGTAAAGACAAATCAAATAATACAGGAATATAGAAAGGGGCATAGCTCATTCTCCCAATCTCTCATAAATGATGTAGAAGTACCTTGAGAATGAAAATATTCCCTTCACGGCCCATTATAGCATCAACCCCAATCCTCACTTGTGTCCTATCACCCACACACCAAACAAAATAAGATCCTATTACAGGATAAGCCAGTGATAGAGCCTTCCATTGATTAGAGTCTAGACACATTATGGATCGATTTATGCTCTTTTGTAATTTCCAAAGAATAAGGGGCTATATACTTTTGAACTAAGATCCTACTCCAGAGACTATCCTTTGTGAGTATAGTCATGTTAACCCTTTTTCTAGCAGGGGTACTTGGAGCAAATATTTCCACTTGCATTTGGTGAACAGGGTTGGATATGAACAACTTACAATTTTGCAAAAGATATGAGGATCCTATCCGCTGAGGACTGTCTGAGTTTGGTAGGCTTGTTACTATCTGATATATTTTAACAATACTAAACTTTAAGAAAGGGTGAACTTGCCAGGAGACAAAGCTCCAACAATATTTAGATTTTGCAGATGAGACAGGTAATGAGAGCACACATGCTCTCTGGCATTCAACCCCCAGCTTTCAACTCATCACCTAAAATCCCTGTAGTATCTGTGTCTGATAATTGATTTGTTACCTTTAAGCTGGAGAACAGAGAACATGAATCACATTTGCTGCTCTAAACCGGACAGATTTCTATATAATAATAACAGAAGATCCAAGTTTCGTGTTCATTGAGCTATTTAGAAAGTTGTTATATAATGATTCCTTTTATTTTATTTCTGGTCGTATGCCAAACACTTATTACTACACGCAGTTCATGTTTATTAATAGAAATGTTATTTCCATTAGCATAATCATGCCAATGTACAAGAAGAAAGTTTTAAAGTAAGGGTGGAGTAGAGGAACAATTTCTGTAGTCAGGGCTTTTGATCTGTATAACCTAGGGGAGACTTTTGAAAACTGAACAAAATAAGAATCAAATCCAATATCTTCCCCTATCAGGCAGGTTGCTTCACCACTGAGCTACATCATCCATTCTATGACAGGCGTAAATAAAGTTGCAGATTGCAAGTTCCAACAGAGACATATATGAAAGAACATTCCATGAGTCAATGAAACAATAGAAACCATGGATTTAATAAAAAATTCCTAAGAAATATTATAATGCATCAACTATATTCTTTGGGCATTGATGGCGTCAAATGATGAAGAAGAATGTCTTTCTTGAATCTTGACTTTGATATATGCTATTTGCTCCTAATATTGCACAGGAATTCAGTTTCAAGAATTTAAAATCATATAGATCATCCCAACATTTTTACAACGTATATGCTCGAAATCAACCATTGTATTTTCCATGAAAGTACTAGAATAAGAAAATAAGGCATACTGATGGACATATTCATGAAATTGATCATACTTCTTGAAAAATCATATAGTCAGTAAACAAACCAAATACTAAATAGCATGTTACATGACAGAAAAAAAAATCATATACTGATCCATGGATGTCAACCAGATATATAGCCATGGATCTTCTCTTATGGCCCTATGAATACCCAAAAAATGACTGTGTCTGATTCTGGAATTATACAGTCATATAAAAATACTTCTTCAAAAAGACTGAATCAAAGGCCTACCTACAGCGGTATGTTAAAGGCTTCTCCATGATCTTGAAATTTCTTTAGTGATGTTAAAAAGTCTACTAAGAAAACGTGTCCTATAACTGTAAATTTATTCTTTGCAAGGTTTAATGTTCAAAAAATAAAAGCACCTTAACTATGCTTAAGTTGTTCTGTTTGTATATTACCATTTTTTTTTACCATATCGTCTTCTGAAGAAGATAAGCAGTTCAGTTGGAAAATATTAAGTATTCATTTAACTCCCACAGTCTAGAAACAGGAAATCATGAAAACTCCATTTTAAGCCATGTAACTACATTTTTATAACCTATTCCTATACAACATAACAAAAGCCAGCTAAGAATCTTACCGGTGAAGAAAACCCGAAGAATGTTTTGCCTTATTGAAGGAAAATGAGGTCCGCCCACAATCACCTACGAGCAGGAATCCATGTTAACATTAAAGGAATAGGTTTTTTCACCATATTGAAGAAAAATGAGGTCCGCCCAGTGCCCACAATCACCTATGACTAGGAATCCATGTTAACAGAGGAATATGATTTTTCTCAGGGGCTGAAACTGTGATGCAAGATGAGGGAGTGGCAGGAAAGGGTTTTGCAAGATGAGAAACTTTTCATTGTAGCGCAAAGAAAGAGGAAAGAAACTTTCATTCCCAGCACAGTGCAAAAGCAAAGAAAATTTTGGGAGGGAAAATTAAAAATAATAAATAAATTAAATTAATAAAATTTAATGTGTAAGTTAACTATCACTTTACAACCATAATGCATTAACAAAGATTGGGCATTTTAGCATTGTAACCATCCACAATGCATGAACTAAAGGAATCCTCATGTGAAAAGTTTTAATTGTTATCATAATTTAGTCATGAAGAGTTGGCAATGGAAGAATTTTTTTTTGTGGATTCTAGTTCCATGGTAAAAGAGTTGGAGACAACTTCACAATAAATATGGATCTTCATAAGTCTTAATACAAAAGTATTTGGATTATCTAGTGGTCTAGAGCTAGATTCACTTTTTTACAAGATATGGGGTTGGTATTTTTAAAAATATCACAAGACCCAATTAAGCACTTCCCATTGTTATAAGATGGAGTAACTTTGGCACAAGAAACTCATTTATTCATGTCAATAGTCCTTGCCTTTAATGAGTTTGGATGTTTATAGGTAGGATGGTAAAAAAAAAAACCTACTACTACTCAAAGAGAATAAGGTTCATTTCAAAAAGAAAATTTCACATGAAGAAAGGTCCATCCTCACTTATAACCCACATCTACAACCCAAATCCATTACATAATGAATGAAGCTACCACTTATATGAAGGAAGAGAAAACATGTATGATACCCTAAAGCGCACAGAAATCAAAGCCAAGGTTGTAAAGGAGCCCTCTCATCTCAAAAAAGGAAGTAATGAAGATCGTCTCCTCGAACTATAGAGGGATGGGTAGCAACCTAAAAGAAGAAGCAATGAAAAGTCTAGTAAAGTTGGAAAGGCCTGACATTCTTGTGATCCAAAAGACCAAAATGGAGGAAATGGACTTTCTCCATAAAAGCAAACAATTTTGGGGAAAAGGGGGAGGTGTGGCAGTCTCCTCTAGAGGCGCCTCAGGAGAGCTAGGAATGTTATGGGACAAGACATGCTTTGAGAAAATCCAAGTTAAACTTAACTCAAACTGGATTTTTTCTCATCTTTTTCATCTTTACACCAAAGAAACTATGAATCTCTTCAACATTTATGCTCTGGTATTCTTGAGAGATAAAAAAGTCTCTTGGGAATCCATTAGGAAGTTAGCAAATGAGATTCAGATGGATAATGTCATTCTTGTTGGAGACATGAACATCACTTTAAGTCAAGATCAGGATAAGCGAGGGGGAAGAATTGTAAGGGATCTAGCTAGGGAATGGGTGGAAGAGCTCATTCAAGATTGGGATCTGTTGGACGTCAAGCCACCCAAGGGAAAATATACTTGGACCAATAGAAGATCGGGTCCAGGCTACATTGCTAGAAGGTTAGATTGTTTTCTCATCCAGAGCTCCTTCTTGCTCTTAGTTCTTGATGTCAGTTATGTTATTCTTTCTTCGTTAGTCTCTGATCACAAGCCCATTAGACTTGAGCTGAAGCCGCAAATGAATCTGGGATCTATTCCCTTCTGTTTTAGTGCCCTCTGGGTGCAACATTCCGAATTTTTGGACAAAGTTGAGGGAGTCTGGAAAAAAACTGTTAGTGGATCCCCCTTCTTTGTATGGGAAGAAAATATGATTAGAGTGAAGAGGGCCCTCAAAAGCTGGGCTAAAGCCCTCCCCTCTCTGACTAAGTCAAGGTGGACGACCCAAGCCTGTCTAGAAAGTCACCAGAAACAAATGGAAGAGATGGACATCTCGAAGGACAGATTAATCCTGGAAGAGGACCTCTAGGCTAATCTCCATAAGGCTTTTTTTCAAGAGGAGGAATATTAGAGGCTTAAATCTCGGAGTCTGTGGCTACAAGCTGGGGACAGCAAAACCTCCTTCTTTCACAAGAACGCTCAGGCCATAAGAATTTTTAACTAGATAGTGGAGATAACCTCAGGAGATCAAACCTTCTCCAACCCCACCAGCATCAAACATGCTTCCCATAAGCACTTCATAAATCTGTACACAGAGGACAAGAAAGCAAGTCTCAGCTCCAATCTGCTCGAGTTGGTCCCTCTAAAGGTCAATGCCCAAATGAACGTTATGTTGACTGCTCTTGTCACATTCAATGAAATCAAGCAAACTCTTGATGAAATGGATCCAGACGAGGCTCCTAGGCCAATGATTACGCTTCCAGAGAGTGTTCCATTTGTTGTTTGTGGGGATGTGAGTGGAGTTAGATAAGAGGCCATAGGTTTATTTTACGTTGAAGTGGCCAGCCGCATTAGAGACCCATCTTAGCTTGTCCGACTCATCATCCCTTTGAATCTTCCTTTTCCTTAGCTCATCAGCTAGGTTACTCCATTCGTGAGAGTGATTTTGTTGGACCCATTCCGGGGCCTCTAGTCATTCCCTCCATTCAGTGCTTTCTTTGTTTTTCCATAAATCCTTGACAAGCCTTTTTTTGTGGCTGTCCATATGAGTTCAGATTTGTTGGAATTGGTCTTGATTGAGATGAGGGCATTGCTCCCATGCATCGTCCCAAAACAGTGTTGTCCCGCCATTTTGAACTTCCTAAAAGAAATGGTTTTGGACCATTCCTTTGTTCTCCCAAGCTTGGTTCCAGACCAAGGAACCTTTAAGGTTGCCAGAGAGCCTGATTAGAGATGTCGAATTGTGAGATGGGGCATGTTTCTCCTTCCAGAGTGCTACCCAAGAGGTGTTGGGGCTGGTGATACATCCCCACCAGATTGTGGCACCTAGAACTTTTCGCAACAAGTTTGGGTCTCCAAGACCAAGCCCCCCATATTTTTTAGGTCTTCAAATTTTTCCCCATACTACTAGGGCCCATTTTACCTTGTTCTATTTTCCTTTCCATAAGAAGTCTCTTTGAATGGTTTTGATTTGGTTTGAAATAGATTTGGGAGCAGTAATGATCGAGTATTGTTATTGAGGAATGGCTTGCAGGACTGAGCGGACCAAGACTAATCTTCCCGAGAGATTTAAGGACCTGAAAGTCCAATTGGAAATATTTTTTGTTTTCAATTTGGTGACCAGAGATTCCCAGTTGGCTTTGGCTAGGGGTTTATCAGTCAAGGGGACTCTGAGGTACTTGGAAGGGAAGGAGTTGAGTTGAAAGCCTATAATGCGAGCTATGTTGAGTTGAATGGTCTAAGAGGTATTTAGGAAGAATATTTTTTATTTGGCTTTATTGATGGAGGTGCCAAAGGCCTAGGAAAAATCAACAAGAATATTCTGAAAGGAAAGGGCTTCTTTGACCGAGGGAGAGTCCATAAGAAGAGTGTCATTCACATATTGTTGGTGGGTTGAAGGGGTGTTATAGGGGTAAAGATTTAAACCAAAGATGCTTCCATAATAAGGTGTTTGCCTGGAATGGATTTAATAAATTACAAGTAAAGCTTATGCTAGTTGGAAGATCCATTTACAATTACAAGCATACATAACTTAACTAGTTGATTAAGAGGTAATGAGTAAACTTCTCAGCCTGATATGTCAAACAAGTATGGATTTATTATGAAGTGATCATCTGCCACGGTTTAGGTTGTTGTTTGTATGGATGAAATACAAACATTTCCTAGAATGATCCTCCTTGAGCACACCCTATCCAAGGGCTTAGGGCTTAGAGGATTTAGCAGTTAAGGATTTTAGGTGTTAGGGGTGAGGGATTAATGGGTTATGGGTTAAGCGTTAATGTTTTAGGGGTTTATGTGTTAAGGGGTTATGGGTTTAAGTGTTAGTGGTTTAGTGGTTTAGGGGTTTAGAGGTTTAGGGTTTTAGGGTTTTAGGGGTTTAAATGGGTTAGGGGTTGGGAATTAGGGCTTAAGGGGTTAAGGGTTTATGGGTTAAATAGGTTTAGGGTTTTAGAGGTTTACGGGGTTGGTGGATTTAGCAGTTAATGATTTTAGGGGTTAGGGGTTAAAGGGTTAAGGGGTTAGAGGTTTAGGGGGTTAAATGGGTTAGGCGTTTAGAGGTTTAGGGGGTTAAGGGATTTAGCAATTAAGGATTTTAGGGGTTATGGTTTTTTGGGTTAAATGGGTTAGGGTTTTAGGGGTTTAGGGGGTTAAATGGGTTAGGGTTTGGGACTTAGGGTTTAAGGGGTTAGGGGGTTAAGGGTTTAGAGGTTTAGGGTTTAGGGGGTTAAATGGGTTAGGGGTTTAGGGGGTTAATTAGGTTAGGGATTATAGTCATTTCTTAGGTGAACAAGGCATAATCTA
Source organism: Pinus albicaulis (assembly GCA_034641835.2). Taxonomy (NCBI): domain Eukaryota; kingdom Viridiplantae; phylum Streptophyta; class Pinopsida; order Pinales; family Pinaceae; genus Pinus; species Pinus albicaulis. The sequence continues at coordinate 13,831,315 of MU968501.1, read as the reverse complement.
GTTGTATTAATTGTAACTTGGTCAAGTTTTTATAGTCAAGGAAAGACTTAGTTGGGTTCCCAAGTCCCAAAAAAAGTAAGGGTAATTGTAAGGGCATGATAACTAAGGAGTGTCGGTGCGTGCCAAGGATTGAAAAGGCATGCTAACACATGCTAGAAAGTGTCAATGGATGTTGAGGAGTATTAGGGAGTGCCAGGACATCGCAAGGGAGAACTAGGTCAAAATGCATGGAAATGAATGAATAAGAGTGTGTGCCAAGTAGTGTCAACGAATTCCAAGTGTTTCAAGGATAAAGTGTGTTAGGAGAAGGCCAAAATAAGACTTGTAGGAGGTAAGCCTAAGGTTACATAAAAGGGTTGCAAAAATTAGTTTCAGACAAAGGGAAACTTTGGGTTGGGCACAACATTGATTTTCCAATGACTTAGTTGGGTTCTCAAGTCGCAAAAAAAGTAAGGCTATCTATGACGACATGAAAGCTAAGGAATACCAAGGTGTGGTAGAGAATGCCTAGAAGTACTAACACATGCTAGGCAGTTCCAAGGCATGATAGGCATTCCAAGATGTGCTAGGTGCCAAGGTGTGCCATGAACACGTGCTAGGGAGTGTGAGGGCGAAGTGTCAGGGAAACACAAGGGAGTACTAGTTTCAAATGCATGGAAATGAAGTATCATCCAGTTCCAGGTGTGCTAAGAAGGGAGTGACATGGTATTATAGGAAGTGACAAGGAATTTTAGAGTGATAGGGAAGCATAAAAAGATGTTCCAAGTGCCAAGGTGTGCCAATGTGTGCTAAGGAGTTTTATGGAGTGCCAAGAAAATAAAACAGAGCACTAGGTCAAAATTCATAAATGAATCAATAAGAGTGTGTGACAGGGAGTGTTAGCGAGTTCTAGGTGTCTCTTGGATGGAGTAACATGGTATGATAGGCAGTGCTAAGTCATGTTATAGTGTTAGGGTGACATGCATCCAAGATGTGCCAGGTGCCATGGTGTTCCAACATGTGCTAGGAAGTGTTAGGGACTGTCAGGGAAACACAAGGGAGCATTTACGTTGTAGCCATTTCATGACCCCGAGAATTTTTTTCCATGGAGAATTATTTACGTTGTATCCATTGCATTAAATCAAGAGTTCTATATTCAATTATTTTTTGTATGTGTTTATAAATTGGAAGAGAGAAATCATAAACAAGAGGGGCCTGAAAGAATTGAAAAAAGAAATGGAGGTTACTGGGATAAAGTTGACGACATTGGATTTGGTAGTTTCAAACTGTCACAAGGGAATCCAGGACAACCATGACCTGATTGAAGAAGTGGAAAACAAGCTGGCAGTCCACATTGAGGAAGATATCAATCCATTTTCGACTAAACTAGATATATAACCGTGGCTCTCTCTACTCATAGTATTTCATTGAGATTGTGTTAGGTATCTGTTATTAACCTATGCTTGTGTCTATTTAAATGGATACTATATTGATAGCCCAAAAATGAGGCATTTTTTATTGTCTATATTTTGTACTAGTTCTGAAAAAGAACTAGAAACAATTAATCTCTTTGGCTACAAAAAGTATTCTACTTGTTGTGTTGGGGAGTTTCTCTCAGGAAATTTATGGATAACCCAACATATTTTTTATATATGCACTGTGCAGAAAATTTATAAATTTACTTGTCAAATCAGGGTCAATCCAATGCAACAACTTTTTCCCCAAAACAAGCACAAGATCAAGCCAACATGTGTGCTATGTGCATTTAAAGAGATGAATAGGTAGGTTTACCATTACGAGAACATGGTACCTTAAAATCTGACCACAATTGGTGAGTGAAAGAATTTGCGAAATGGCATCATGAGTGGAGCCTTTTCCAAAAGAGATTATTCATTTACATTAAAATATATACAACATAGTTAGTGTTCCATCCACGTTAGCGCACACACCTGATGGTATCAGTCCTTAAACTAGTACAAAAAAAAATGATTTGATATATTCACATACATGACAGTCACAAGATGTCAACAAAATCACATACTTATCGAAATCCTTGACCATGAATATGCTAAATTGCTTCCAAATGTGCTTGCAACTAGGTAGGCATCAAAGACAAACATTACAATGGGTTAAAGGGATATAAGAGAGAATTATGTAAGGAGTTACTTCTAGGTAAATGACATTGGTATTACTATTGTTAAAGGGGGTGGCCTACAAGGATACATTGGTAGCTATTGACGCAAGAGCATAATTTCAATAATTTTTTTCAAAAAAAAATTTTGTCCTCCAGAAGGTCTTAGATATTTATAGAAGAGGAAGTTGGTTTCCTTGTTGCCCTATAATTTTGTAGAATTTCTAATCTCATATTTGGGATATGAAATTTTAGTAATTTTATGCATAAGTTAAGATATTGTTTGATTTTTAAGGCCTCCTATTCATTAGGAAAGTTGAGTCTTATGATTAGGATTACTTGTGGCATCCTATGTATTTTTCAAACTCCAATACACCAAGGAAAATATGTGGAGGACATTTGGGGGAAGTGTGATTGTCCATAAAATGTAGATCGGATTTGGGGAACTTGTAGCTCTTTTCCTTGGACCCTACTAGTTCTTAGAGGTTGTATTTGGAGCGGTTAGCAGGAAAAATCATAATATGCCCAAGAATATTAGTGTTGGAGCACCTATGGTTTGGGATAAAGGATAAGGGGTTCTAGGAGTTAAGGGGTTTAAGGGTTTAGGAGCAAGGGGTTAAGGGTAAAGGGTAAAGGGTTAGGGCTTATGGGATTTAGAGGTTAGGGGGTTGAGGTATAGGGGGTTTAAGGGTTAGAGGTTAATGGCTTAGTGGTTAAGGGATTTAGGGGTTAATATTAACCATCAAGGGCTTACATGTCAGGGGATTTAGGGGTTAAGTGCCTAAGGGTTATGTTATTTAGGTGTTAGAAGGTTAAGGGGTTAGGGGTTAATGAGTTTAGGGGTTAGGGGTTATGGGTTAAGGGTCAAGGTTTAAGAGGATATGGGATTATGGTTTATGGGGTTCAAGGATTCTAAGTTAGTGGTTAGGGGTTAAGGGGTTAATGGCTTTGGGTTTAAGGGATCAAGCGGTTAATTTATTATGAGTTATGGGTGTAGGGATTAAGGGATTGTGGCTTTGGGGTTAAAGGGATAGGGACTTTAGTGGTTATGGGTTAAGTGTGTATGGGTTGTGATAATGTGGCCCCTAATCTCCTTGTCACAACTATTGGGGGTTCCCCTATCAATTTCTCTCATTTCCTTACCTATAGGTCCCCTAGCCCCTATGCCATAAGGCCCTAAGGCTCCTTCTCATTCTCTAATGTTAGGATTATAGATCTCAGTAAACCATGCTTGAACCTCTCACTTCTACCCATCCATGCTACCCTTTTGTCCCCTTTCCCTGCTCAATACACCAAAAGACCCCCCTCCCCCAAAATTCATGAGAATTGAACATTTGGAGGCGATAATTTAACAACAACTTCAAACTACTCCATTTATAATGGTGTCTTGGAGCTATTATATGTCATTTCATTGAGCTACAGTGATAGGTGAGAGCTATGCATAGCTCACTAAAGGTGTATCAAGAGACTATTAGTCTATTCGCTATAGAATTTGACTCTTTTTTTGTAACTTAGCAAAATGGAAAAGATGTGGAGACAATCTCCATTCTTCTTCTTTCACTAGGCCATGTAAAATAAATTAAGCAAATAGTCTCAGCCCCTTGGAGAAGGAAAGTTGAGAACAATAATTAGCATGAACAAACAAAGAATCCAATGATTTAAGCTTAGAGGGGTCTCCCTTTGTAAAAAAGCATCCATAAGCTTGTTAGAGTTAGTATGAATCTTTACTAGAGGTTGAGTAGTCTTCATATCACCAACCACATCCAATAGAAAGGTACCAACCCCTACAAAAAAAATGATGTCTCCAAATAAGGTGTATTTAATACCAATAATATCATCTTATGAATATATTACAATATGATTTGGAAAGTACGTTTCCATACATGTGTGAAAGAAAAAATCCATTTGGTTAGCAAAAGGAAGTCTTTTTAAGACCTCCAGAAACCCCCTTGAAGGAGACAAGAAGGGATTGAAACCATATAATACAAGTCGATCTATGAACCCTATTTTTGATGTTTACTATGCATGTGTTTGTTCACTCAGTTTGACATGTGATAGACAATACATGAAGCCTTTTTTTCCACATATCATCTTCATTAGATATCATGTTGTTAAGAATGAAGTGTCTGAATTAGAGTTAAAGTTCCTATTTTAGTTTGTTGTCTTTTTTTGTCTTTTAGAGTACAAATATTTCTAGTATATTGTGCTAAGGTAGTTTGGCTTTCAAATATTCAAGGAATATGTGAGCTAATATAAGAAAATATTGTAATATTTGAAATAACATGATGAACTATTTAGCACAATTTATGATGTTGGATTGATTGAGATGTTTATTTTTGGATGGATGGATGTACATCTCTTTAGCCAATAGACAAAACTCATTAAGCATTGTTGCAAGTATGTTATTGACATGTTGAAGTGCCATTGAGACTTAGAGGTAGAAGATTTAGACTTGTATGATTTCACCTATCCGGGTGTGATGATACCTTGTGGAGGTAAGAAAAATTTCCATTTTTTTAACTTTTGGATATATTTTATACGCCCTTGAGAGAATTTCAACCTTTTAAATAAAACTACAAACAAATGTACATTCATGCAATAATTACTAATTGATTTGGGGGCGACTCAACAAATTGTAGCATGTTGGTTTGTTAAATTTGTTAGTAAGTTAATTAGGGCTTGATAAATTTGTAAGCTTCAGTGGGATTTATTGCAGTTGTATGTGTTTTAGAGAAGCGAGTTTGGAGTGGTGGTTGTGATTCCTTTATTGAATTTGATTTCTTTGGTTCTTCTTCTTGTGCATGCCCACTGTGGTATATTCTCGTTAGTGGTTAAGGGGTTAGGGATTGGGGGCTTAAGGGTTAGGGGCATAATGAATTAGTATTTAAGGGATTAGGGATTAGGGTTAGGGGAATAATGAGTTAGTGGTTAAAGGGTTATGGATTGGGGGGTTAGGGGTTAGGGGATTTAGGCACATTTAGGGGCTAGAGGAATAATGAGTTATTGGTTAATGGATTAGGGATTGGGAGCTTAGGTGTTAGGGTTTTTAGGCGAAGTTAGGGGTTAGGGGTTTAGAGGTTTAGTGGTTAAGGGATTAGGGATTAGGGGCTTAGGGCTTAGTGGATTTAGCAGTTAAGGATTTTAGGGGTTAGGGTTGAGGGGTTAATGGGTTAATGGTTAAGGGATTAGGGATTAGGGGCTTAGGGGAATAATGAGGTAGTGGTTAAGGGATTAGGGATTAGGGGCTTAGGGCTTAGTGGATTTAGCAGTTAAGGATTTTAGGGGTTAGGGTTGAGGGGTTAATGGGTTAATGGTTAAGCATTAACGATTTATGGGTTTAGGGGTTAAGGGATTAGGGGTTTAGGTGTTAGTGGTTTAGGGGTTTAAGGGTTTAGAGGTTTAGGGTTTAGGGGTTAAATGGGTTAGGGTTTTAGGGGTTTAGGGGGTTAAATGGGTTTGGGGTTGGGAATTAGGGATTAAGGGGTTAGGGGTTAAGGGTTAGACGTTTAGGGTTTATGGGGTTAAATGGGTTTAGGGGTTTAGAGGTTTAGGGGGTTAGGGGATTTAGCAGTTAAGGATTTTAGGGGTTAGGGGTTAAGGGGTTAGATGTTTAGGGGGTTAAATGGGTTAGGGGTTTAGAGATTTAGGGGGTTAGGGGATTTATAAGTTAAGTATTTTAGGGGTTAGGGGTTAATGGGTTAGGGTTTTAGGGGTTTAGGGGGTTAAATGGGTTAGGGGTCGGGAATTATGGTTTAAGGGGTTAGGGGTTAAGTTTTTAGGGGGTTGAATGGGTTAGGGGTTTATCGTTTAGGGGGTTAAATGGGTGAGGGGTTATAGTCATTTCTTAGGTGAACAAGGCACAATCTAGTTGTAGTAACCGTAACTTGGTCAAGTTGTTATATTCAGGGCAAGACTTGGTTGGGTTCCCAAGTTCCAAAAAAGTAAGGGTAAGCATGATAACTAAGGAGTATCAATGCATGCCAAGGAATGAAAGTGCATGCTAACACATGCCAGAAAGTGTCAATGGATGTTGAGAACTGTTAGGGAGTGCCAGGACATTGCAAGGGAGAACTAGGTCAAAATACATGGAAATGAACGAATAAGAGTATGTGCCAAGTAGTGTCAACGAATTCCAAGTGTCTCAAGGATAAAGTGTGTTAGGGGAAGGTAAAAATTAGACTTGTAGTAGGTAAGCCTATGGTTACATAAAGGGTTGGACAAAGTAGTTTCAAACAAAGGGAAACTTTGGGCTGGGCACAACATCGATTTTCCAATGACTTGGTTGGGTTCCCAAGTCACAAAAAAAGCAAGGTTATCTATGATGACATGAAAGCTAAGAAATACCAAGGTGTGTCAGGGAATTCCTAGAAGTACTAAGACATGTTAGGCAGTTCCAAGGCATGGTAGGCATGCCAAGATGTGGCAAGTGCCAGGGTGTGGCATGAACACATGCTAGGGAGTGTGAGGGCCAAGTGTCAGGGAAACACAAGGGGGCACTAGTTTAAAATGCATGGAAATGAAGTATAAGCCAGTTCTAGGTGTGTTAAGAAGGGAGTGACACGGTATTCTAGGAAGTGACAAGGCATGTTAGAGAGATAGGGAAGCATACAAAGTTGTTCCAAGTGCCTAGGTATGCCAATGTGTGCTAAGGAGTGTTTGGGAGTGCTAGGAAAACATAACAGAGGCGCACTAGGTCAACATTCATAAATGAATGAATAAGAGAGTGTGACAGGGAGTGTTAGCGAGTTATAGGTGTCTCGAGGAGGGAGTTACATGGTATGATAGGTAATACTAAGTCATGTTATAGTGTTAGGGTGACATGCATCCAAGATTTTATATATTCAAATACGAGACAGTCACAAGATGTCAACAAAATCACATACTTATCGAAATCCTCAACCATCAATATGCTACATTGCTTCTTAATGTGCTTGCAACTAGGTAGGCATGAAAGACAATCATTGCAATGGGTTAAGGGGATCTAAGAGAGAATTATGTAAGGAGTTCCTTCCAGCTGGTAAAGGACATTGGTATTACTATTGTTAAAGGGGGTGGCCTACAAGGATACATTGGTAGCTATTGATGCAAGAGCATAATTTCAACAATTTATTTCAAAATTTGTATTTGTCCTCCATAAGGTCTTAGAGATTTTTGGAAGAGGAAGTTGGTTTCCTTGTTGCCCTATAATTTTGTAGAATTTCTAATTTCATATTTGGTATAGGAAATTTTAGTAATTTTAGGCATAAGTTAAGATGTTTTTTTTATTTTTAAGGCCTCCTAGTCATTAGGAAAGTCGAGTCTTATGATTAGTATTACTTGTGGCATCCTATGTATTTTTCAAAATCCAATACACCAAGGAAAATATGTGGAGGACATTTTGGGAAATGTGATTGTCCATGAAATGTAGATTGGATTTGGGGAACTTGTAGCTCTTTTCCTTGGACCCTACTAGTTCTTAGAGGTTGTATTTGGAGTGGTTAGTAGGAAAAACATAATATGCCCAAGAATATTAGTGTTGGAGCAGCTATGGTTAAAACGCGAGATTCAAAGTTCAAATCCCCTTGAGTTGCCAACCAAAAAACAATATTTTTTTTATCTATTTATTTATTAAATTTTTAGAATGTGGTTTAATCAATAAAGAAAAATATAAAATAAAATAAATAAATATGACATGATTAAATTTCATGTGGTTTGAATATCGATTTTCAAAAATAAAAAATATAATTTTATCCACTATCCACTCATGGATATTTCAATGCAAACTTCCCAATGCTAATGATTTTGTCTTAATTGCTAACTATCTTAAATGGGTTTAGTCTTAATTGTCATTGTATTAAGTCATCATTGTCTTAAATATAAAGTTATGTCTTAAATATTTTTGTCTCAAAGTGCTTTTGTCTTAAATATAAAATTTTGTCGTAAAATATTTTTGTCTCAAATTTCTTTTGTCTTAAAATATATTTGTCTCAAACTGCTTTTGTCTTAAATATAAATTTTTCTGTTAAAATATTTTTGTCTCAAACTCGTTTTGTCTTAAATATAAAATTTTGTCTTAAAATACTTTTGTCTTAAATTTTTTTGTCTCAAATTGTTTTTGTCTTAAATATTTTTGTCTCAAATCATTTTTTTCTTAAATATAAAATTTTCTCTCAAATTATTTTTGTCTCACACTATTTTTGTCTTAAATTTTATATTTCAGACAATTCAATTGATATTAAATTTTAATAAAAAGTAACTTTTTAAGATAAAATATTTCTTTTGTCTTAAACAAATGTCTTAAAATGCCCTTGGTGTAGTAGTGTCGACGCAGTAGCAAACTTTCCCGCGAGGAAATGGGAAAATCTTCTGACCACGTTGATTTTGCTTAATAGCTAACTATAGGGAGGAATAGTCAAGTTCTTACAGATCCGCACTTCTACATTACAACAAAAAGGATTAGAAGCCACATCCTGCCGCAAGCATAGTAGGTCCCAATTTTATATCATCATGAATCGGTTGAAAACAAGCTACAACAAAAAACCTAACTCTCTTCTCTATAGGTTTCTACCAAAGATATTAGTACCATGGATTCCAAGTTCCATGACCCCGAAATTTACAACTCATGGAGCACTAGAGGTTTGACACTTCCATCCATGAAATCTTGGAACTTACAAAGATTGTGCTAGCTTCTTTCAATCGCTCGGACACGTGAAATCCATGTAAGGTTTCTCTGACAAGTCTTTTCTTTTTATTTTAATTTTACTTTATTTGTTATTTATATTACCTTTTATTAATTTTTAAAATTGACATGTTGTCGCCATCGTTTGACCATGTGAGTTTTCAATCATATGGACTTGATGGAGCTATTGACTTTCAAATAATTCAATCACAGTTGTTTTTCATATATTGGGCAGAGACCTTTATCAACCCATCTAGATAGCAGAATAATATATCAGAATATTATATTATTGTCTGGAAGGTAGTCCATATGGTTGCGCAAATTCTATTGACCACTGATTCTTTTAGAGTGTTGTCCTTGCTTAGGCAACTGGCTCTACTTGGATGGTTGAGTCCCTTTGAACCATACCTATCTATACAAAGATTCAAATATATGGCATAAAAAAAAGGAAGCTAGTCTGATGTGAAAGAACCTCACCGTATAACCTTGTTTCACCAAATTTATACCACTACACACGTAAGTTTAATTCCACCAATACCCCCAAAGTTATATATGTATATATATATATATATATATATGTGCAACTTTAGGGTCATCAATATGCCAAGACAATATATATTTATTCACAATATATATATGGTTACTGCTTTCAGTGCTTTACTCTAATGGTAGTTTTATCTTTGGGATTTTTCATGATTAATTTGATCTCTCGGGGTTTTTGGGATTTGTAAATATGAAGCTGATGGGTATATTGAACATCTTCTGTATTTCCCCATCTTCGACTACACTCACCCTTCTTTTTTTCGGTGCAAAGACGATACCTTCAAAGACCAGACTCTCAGATCTCGGAGCACACACATCTTCGACAAGCGCAGTCTATTTATTTATCCAATTACTAACCCGTAGGTTTAATCTCTATTTGCTGGGATGATTGTTTAATCTCTATTTGTTGGGATGATTGGCAGGAATTTAAAGCTCGCTTCTGTAATTTCATGGTCATTAAAATTTTGAGTTTGTTGCCACTCTATGTTTATCAGTTGCTATGGAAGTCCATGATTAGAGAGCTTACAGAGTTACCTATAACCATGATTGGTTTCAATTTCTGCCACATTTAACCAATCTATAGTGAATTAATTCACCTTCAATATTGTTCAAGTTGTTTTACTCGGGAAAAAATTCATATGCTTTTTCCTTTCTCAAGGAAATTCGAAGCTAACCTGACATGCAACTCTGCCATGAAAAGCCCATGAAACTAGGTATAAAGATCTCAATTTTTTATTGTTGAATTACTATTCAATAATTTAACTTGCCCATATCCAATAACTTGTGGTAGAGACTTGTTGCTCAGCAACACTACTTGTATTCTTTTGTTTAAGTTTATTGTTTTCCAAAGTTAAATTTATTAAAGTAAATGAGAGGAATGTACTAATGTATTTTTTTAAAGAGATGTCGTCTTCCATAAATATATTCATATTCATATGGATGTTTGTTTTTTGCTTTTTAAATTAAAAGCATAATTATGTATATTTTATGTGGTAAATATACGTATACTCTCAATATTTTATTATTTCTTCCTATCACCTAATATAACACTGAATGGCATATTTACATAGATGTATTATCATTCAAAATTATAGTAAGATATATTATTATTATAAATATGATATTTTATGATGGTTTTTTTTTATTATTATTATTAGTAGTAGTAGTAGTTTAGATTAATCTTAATCACGTAAGGGTTTCAAACTGGTGACCTTGTACACATAGTGTCTTAACGGTGCACCCCATCATTGTTGACTGCTCTACGGCTTTTGAAAGTTGAATTATTATATTTAGTTAAGGTAGGTTATATTTTTTTTTATTTTGGTAAAAAAAAATTTGAGTTTCAATTAGTTTTGAAATTTTTAAACAAATTCTATCAAATTTATTAAAATTTTGAAAGAAATGTTGAGATTGCAGCAAGATGATGAGCTTAGTGGAAAGAAGTCGCCTTCACTAAGTGGGCCTGCAGGCAATTTTTGGTGCAAAGTCTATTTTCAGACATATGGATCATGTTCTATGAGTTGTAGGATGTTATTTGTGGATGGTTGGTCAAGTCGGAAAAAAATAGATGGACTTCTATTTTTAGACATATTGGGCGGAATCTATTTTTAGATTGCCATTCTAAAAATAGATATGTCGAATATTATTAGCTCTTAATAATATTTGGACTATAAACATTATCTTATTCTCTTGGAGCACTTCAGTTAAGTGCACAGATGTGGCACAGGAGCTGACAGAAGGAATTACACTATTCCTGAGGGTTATGTGGAGCTATTACATGGATACTTCAGTTAGAACTCATGTGACAGAGTTTGGTGGAGTTGATTGAGGAAGTTAATGGAGTTGTGTTCAGTTTAACTAATCTAAACATAGTTGAGCTATTTGTATCCAGTTAAACTAATTGATACAATTAGTGAGAGTGGTGTGAATTAATTATTAATTAATTCACTAATTATAAACTCATTAATCAACTAAAGAATGCATCAGTTAACTTCAGTACATGGACAGTTTTAGTGGAGACCAGTGAAGAAATAGGTGAAAGAGCAGGTTAACTATCAGTTGTGACTATACTGTTACATATTTGCAACAACCAGTGATTGGAGGAGCCCATGAGGATTGCACAGTACAATCCAAGTGGTTCAAGTTATTTAATGAGCCATCCTACAGCATTGATTACGCAATATAGGCTGGCTATCGAGTGGAAAATATTGGAGCATGTGTTTTGCTAGATCTAGCTTGATTAGTGTGTAGCAATTGGAGGTTGTGCTGAGAGCTTGTGAGGAGCTTTGTACAATTATTGTTACATGATCTCTATGACATATAATATACAGATAGTTGGGGTTTTTAGCTTTAAGCTTTCCCATGAAATATTGTGTTCATATGTGTGAATTTTCATGGTTTTAATGTGTGTATGCAATTGATTTTATTTCCACATGTAATGATTAATGGTAGAAGAGATTTTGTATTGTGCATGAAGATAAAATAGTGTGTGATCAGGAGAATCTTGGTGGATAACGTATCATTTATTCAAATTTTCTACAAGGTATCAGAGCGATATTGATCATTGGAGCAATTGCAAAACATTGAAGCGGTTGAGTTTTGTGCTGGTGGAATTCGAATTTGCAGTAGTTTTTTCTTGGTGTCGAAGTTGACATATCTTTCAACGGATTAAGATTGGAGTATGCACTTGAGGGCAGCTCAAATTATATTACATGGAAGGATAGGATGGAGGCGGTGCTGGATGACAATGGGTTGAAGGAGTTCATAGATGCATAAATTCCAAAGCCTACTTCTAGTGATGCTGTCGTACTTGACGCATGGCAAAAGAAGATAGGAAAGTGTCGAAGGATTCTATTAGAAAGAGTGAAGGATCACATAGTGTCCAGCCTTCATGGTAAGGCTTCTCCATTCTTGATGTGGAAAGCTTTGACAGATTTATTTCAAAGCAAGAGCGACCAGAGGAAGTTGGCGCTCAAGGATAAACTCAAGAACATAAAAATGGAGAAAGGCGACAGTATGCCTAAGTACCTCATGAAGTTCATCCAATACAGGGATGAGCTGGTAAGTGTGGGGGTTACTGTTGATGACGAGGACTTGGTGAGCTTGGCTCTCCTTGGGCTTCCGAAGAGTTGGCATTCCTATCAGGACTCTATCAATGGTTGGGAGAAATTGCCAGGATGGGAGCAACTTTGGTCGGATCTTGGGCAAGAGGAGATAAGGCGAAGTACCAAGGACGGATATTCATCAAAGAACTCAAATGAATAAAATTTCACTTTGGCTGCCAAAGCAAAGAAGGGGAAGAGAAAGAAGCATGCTTCTCAATCTGGTGCGAAAGGCAAGAAGCAGGACATGTCCAGGGTGAAGTGCTTTCACTGTCACCAACACAGACATTACACCACTAGTTGTCCACAAAATAAGAAAAATAAGCAGGCTGCTGGAACTGCAGCTGGAGAGGCCTTAGCCTCGCAGTTTGAGCTGGATTTTTTGCTGATCGCATGCTTGGTCTCAAGTGTGATGGTTTCAGTGTGGTTTCTTGACAGTGGTGCATCTTTTCACATGACAGGAGATCGAGATTTGTTTACTGATCTGGATGAGAAAGATCTTGGAGTGCACATTGAGATGGGCGATGATGGTAGATACAGTGTGACCGGTACCGGTACCATTTCCTTTGAGAGGGAGTCTGGTAAACCCTTCGTATTGAAGGAAGTGATGCATGTTCCAGGATTGAAGAAGAATCTGATCTCTGTGGTGATGTTAGAAGACAAGGGATATGATGTTGCCTTTAGCGAGGGAAAGGCTTTCTTACGCAGTAAGGCAACTGGTGAGATCCGGAGGATAGGGGTTTGAATTAAGAACCTTTATCAATTACAGGTAGATGGCTGCGTAGCAATGGCAGGCAAGGCAGAAGGAGTGGTGAGCCGAGATGATGGCGAGTTGTGGCACCGGAGATTCGGCCATCTTCATCATGGAGCTTTGAAGATACTGCAACAGATTTCTACTGGGCTTCCTAAGTGTACTCTTGCGCAGTCAGATCAGTGCCAGGGATGTACCTTCAGAAAATTTTTGAAAGCCACCTTTCATGAGAAGGATAGTCGTGCCACGACGATCCTTGAGAGAATTCACACAGATGTGTGTGGACCTTTCTCAGTAGCTTCGACAGCAAAGCACAGGTACTATGTGATATTTGCTGATGATTTTTCTCATAAGTGTTGGGTCTTATTCATGCAGAAGAAGAGCGAGACATACTCAAAGTTCTGTGATCTCAAGGCACTGGTTGAGAAAGAATCGGGGAAGTAAGTGAAGGCTCTTAGGAGAGACAATGGTGGTGAATTAATCTCTGGCAAATTCAAGGAATTTTGCAGCGTAGAAGGAATTCGAAGAGAGCTCATAGCACCTCATAACCCACAGCAGAATGGGGTTGCTGAGCAGAAGAACATAACGATCATGGGTGCTGCACGGGCGATGTTGCATGATCAGGGCCTTCCCATACACTTGTGGGCTGAGGCATGCAATACTGCAGTATATGTGCAGAACCATTGTCCTCGCAGGATACTTGGCATGAGTACACCTGAGGAGGCATTTTCTGGTAAGAGGCCTGATATTTCCCATTTGAGGATTTTTGGTTCACCTGTTTACATTCATGTGACAAAGGATGCCAAGAAGAAGCTGGAACCGACTGTAGAGGTTGGGATATTTGTGGGGTACACTGATACACCCCACAACTATCGTGTGTATTTGTTAGGCAGTCGCAAGACTGTTGTGCGATGGGATATCAAATTTCATGAGGAGAAAGCCATGAACTGTTCACTTGAGAGGGAGCCACACTTGCATGCAGATGAGGAGCTATTAGTTCCTAAGGATGAGCCTCAGGATGTGGATCAACCACAAGAGGAGGTTCATGGAGTGGAAGAGACCACTCAGGCAGTGCCAACCATCAGAGGGCAGAAGTGCACTACAAAAGCTGAGCGACTGGCTCAAGATGTAGAGAGGATTGTAGGAGCACCTACATCACAGCGCAGACAGAGATAGTCACCTAACCAGTATACTAGATACATGGCTCTTATGAGCAAGTGTATCGTGACAGAGCCATCCTCTTTTGAGGAAGCTGTGGAGGATCCCGCATGGGAGATGCCATGGTGGAAGAGTATGATTCGATTGTCAGAAACAGTGCATGGGAGATTGTCCCGAGGCCGGAAGGGAAATCAGTGTTGGGTTCGAGATGGATCTACAAAGTGAAGCAGGCAGCTGACGGGAGTGTAGAGAAGTACAAGGAAAGATTTGTTGCCCAAGGCTTTTCACATATTGAGGGGATCGATTATGAGGAAACCTTTGCACCTGTCGCAAGGTATTCTTCCATACAGATGATTCTTGATCTCTCAGCGTAGATGGGGTGGCACATTCATCAGATGGATGTGAAGACTGCGTTCCTAAACGGAGTCATTGAGGAGGAGGTGTACATAGAGCAGCCCGAAGGTTTCGATATCTTCAGCAGCAAGTCGCATGTGTGCAAGATCAAGAGAGCGTTGTATGGGTTGAAACAAGCACCTCATGCTTGGTACACACGAATAGACAGTTATTTCACCAGACTTAGATTCTCCAAGAGTGAGGCGGATCCGAACCTATACCAGATAGTGGTGGAGGGTAATTTGCTGATCATTGTACTTTATGTAGATGATTTGATTTTGACGGGTGATGAACTGTTGATACACTCATGCAAGGCTGATCTTGCAAAGGAGTTTAAGATGAAGGACTTGGGCCTCCTTCATTATTTCCTGGGATTGGAAATTTGGCAGTGCAGTGATGGACTGTTTGTTTCTCAAGGAAAGTATGCCCGGGAGATACTAGAGAAGTTCAAGATGCATGGCTGCAAGCCTGTTGATACTCATCTTCCTAGTGGATGGAGGAAGGAGGATGATACTTCGGCAGAGGTAGTGGATACCACTGTTTATCGACAGTTGTTGGGGTCACTTATGTATCTGGTCAATACACGACCTGACATATTCTATGCTGTTAACAAGCTTTCACAAGCTATGGTTAAGCCTACCAAGCTCTACTAAAAGGCAGCAAGCATGTATTGAGATATCTCAGAGACACATCGAGATATGGATTATGGTACAGACAGTCGGATGAGGTGAAGCTGTATGGCTTCACGGATGCAGATTGGGCAGGGAGCCCAACAGACAGAAAGAGCACATCTAGAGGGATTTTCAGTATCAGGTCGATGGTAGTTTCTTGGTACAGCAGGAAGCAGAGATCCGTACTCAGTTCAGCAGAGGCCGAGTATATGGCAACGAGTTTGGCTACATGCGAGGCTATATGGATGAGGAAGATCCTGGTCGAGTTGTTCAGTTCACACTTAGAGCCTACTGTGATTTATTGTGATAATCAGAGTTGCATCAAACTCTCGGTTAGTTCATTATTTCATGATAGATCTAAACACATTGACATATGGTATCATCATATCAGAGATTGTGTGCAGCGGAAGGTCATGTTACTTTCATACATTCCCACGGAGGATTAGGATGTTGATATCTTGACGAAGGCGCTCACCAGGAGAAAATTTGAATACCACAGAGGCAGGATAGGGGTGGCAGATAATCCTTATCTTTTTGAGAGGGAGTGTTGAGATTGCAACAAGATGATGAGCTTAGTGGAAAGAAGTCACCTTCACTAAGTGGGCCCACAGGCTATTTTTGGCGCAAAGTCTATTTTTATACTATGTCTATTTTTAGACATATGAATCATGTTCTATGAGTTGCAGGATGCTATTTGTGGATGGTTGGTCAAGTCGAAAAAAATAGATGGAATTTTATTTTTAGACATATTGGGCGGAATCTATTTTTAGATTGCGAGTCTAAAAATAGATATGTCGAATATTATTAGCTCTTAATAATATTCGAACTATAAACATTATCTTATTCTCTTGGAGCACTTCAGTTAAGTGCACAGATGTGGCACAGGAGCTGACAGAAGGAATTACGCTATTCCTAAGGGTTATGTGGAGCTATTGCATGGATACTTCAGTTAGAACTCATGTGACAGAGTTTGGTGGAGTTGATTGAGGAAGTTAATGGAGTTGTGTTTAATTTAAATAATCTAAACATAGTGGAGCTATTTGTATCCAGTTAAACTAATTGATACAATTAGTGAGAGTGGTGTGAATTAATTATTAATTAATTCACTAATTATAAACTCATTAATCAACTAAAGAATGTATCAGTTAACTTCAGTGCATGGACAGTTTCAGTGGAGACCAGTGTAGAAATAGGTGATAGAGCAAGTTAACTATTAGTTGTGACTATACTGTTGCATATTTGCAACAACCAGTGATTGGAGGAGCCCATGAGGATTGCGCAGTACAAGCCAGGTGGTTCAAGTTATTTAATGAGCCATCCTACAACATTGATTACACAATAGAGGCTGGCTATCAAGTGGAAAATATTGGAGCATGTGTTTTGCTAGATCTAGCTTGATTAGTGTGTAGCAATTGGAGGTTGTGTTGAGAGCTTGTGAGGAGCTTTGTACAATGATTGTTACATAATCTCTATGACATATAATATATAAATAGTTGGGGTTTTCAGCTTTAAGCTTTCCCATGAAATACTGTGTTCATATGTGTGAATTTTTATGGTTTTAATGTGCGCATGCAATTGATTTTATTTCCGCATGTAATGATCAATGGTAGAAGAGTTTCTGTATTGTGCATGAAGCTAAAATAGTGTGTGATCAGGAGAATCTTGGTGGATAACATATCTGTTATTCAAATTTTCTACAAGAAATAAATATTAATTTGAATATTTTTAAAGTCAAAAAAGAACTTTTGATTTTTTTAAATGTAATTTTTTTTTAAATTTATTGATTATGTAATTTTAAATTAAATTAAAAAATATAAAATTATAAAATAAAAAATAAAAATAAAAAAATTATAAAATATTTTTATTGGCCAAGCATCATAATAATTTAGGCTTAGTTACAATATTATGGTTTATCAATAACACATGATAAAAAAACATAATTCATTTCAAAATCAAAATACAAATTATTATTTTATTTTATTTTAATTTTACAACATTTTTTAAATTAAAATTTAATACTTACAATATAACAATATTCTCAACCCTTAGTATACCCTGATTTTACTATGGATGTTATTAATTTGTAAATAAGCTTTGTTATATTGCCATAAACCAATATCATAATTTATCAATACCACTTCTCAAAAACTAAAACTCATTTCAAAATCAAAATATTTTATAAATATTTCATTTTTATTTTATTTTATAACATTTTTATATCTCTCCAAAGAATTATTGATAATTAAGTCATAAAAAATAAAAATAAAAATAAAAATTGGAAAATCAAAAAGTGAATTAGCTATCTCTTCACTATGTTCTCGCAAGCTATTAGTAATTTTTTAAATAAAATTTCATATATAAATTTAAATCCAAAATGAAGTTTGATATATATATTATTAATTAAAAATTTTAATCTCACAAAGATGATAAAAAACTCTTATTAATTTTTATATTAATTTAAAATTATATATATATATATAATACTCTTGAACTCTCTATATTACATTTTATTTTTTTAATTTAATATATGTTAGAGCAAATCTAGACTCTTTAGGGCATAACAGATCACATATCGACTTTAGCTTATGAAAAATAGTAAATAAGGTATAGAATCAATTTTTTTATTTAAAAAATATTCAAGTTAATGGAAGAAGTATATTATTTCAACATAGTAAATAAGGTATAGAATCAAATTTTTTATTGAAAAAATATTAAGTTAATGGAAGAAATATATTATTTCAATAATTTAGTGTTTCACTGTATTATTCTCTAGAGTGATTTATTTAAATTAAAAAATCACCTAAGCCATAATTATTCTATCCTTCCCATTCGGCAAAAAACCGCCATCCATAAAGGGGATTTTTATGTTATGTGTCCACTCATTAAAAATAAATAAAAAAACCCATAGTTAATCATCTTGCTGATCTAAGATCATTCCTTAGTGGACTGACGAGAGGCAAGATTATTGCTGAAAGATTATTCCATCCAAGATGCTTGACGTGTGAGCTGTGTGTGAGTCTGTTTGACATCCATCTTATTTTAGCAAAATGAAGTGAATTGTCATTGGTTATTAAAACAATAGGAATATCTATGGCAAGAGTGTACAACGGGGTCCTAATTAGTGGGGTGGTAGGATCTTGAATAGTCTAAATATTCTGAACGGAATGAGCAACATGGTTATGCCCTCTCTCAGATTAAGTTACGAGGGCTTTCTAGCTCATGTGAAGCCTTGTTTTCTTTATTTTTCTCTTTTACCCGAAGGTATTGAAATATCTAGTGTATATCTGGATTGGTCAAGGACGTGTTTACCCATCAGATCACTCCACTAAGGGTATTTTAAGACATTTGTTTAAGACAAAAGAAATCTTTTGTTTTAAAAAGTCATTTTTTATTTTAGTTATTTTTCTTTAAAATTTAATATCAATTGAATTGTCTTAAAGATAAAATTGAAGACAAAATTGCCTTAAAACTTTCTACCAATATTGTAAAAAATATAAATATATACAAAATGTAGTTTAATATTTTTTTATATTAATTTATTATTAGGTATTAAGATGTTGGTAAATATTTTCATCTCATAATTAGAAAACCATGAATGCATTATTAAGAAACCAAATAATATTAGTAATTGATATCATTACCATGAATGCATTGTTAAGAAACCAAGTAATATTAGTAATTGGTATCATTTCAAACTAGGGAATAATGATTATATGGTTTATCTTCCTCACTTAATAGAGATATATGTAATTAAATTGTGAAAGAGGTTGAAAGAGTACTCTAGCATAAACTTTAATTTAACCTAAAAATCCATTGTCATGCCCCTATAGTCACCCATATCGGAGACTGACTTAGCCCACCCAGATGGCCCATCACTATAGGTTTGTGGTTCATCTTAAACTATGTGATTATATACTACACTTCACTTTTTATATTTCATGATCATTAAAATTCATAAGTTTAACACGTATTGAAGTCTGTAGATAATAATTCCATACAATTATGCCTTAACATAGCCAATATGAAAATGATATGAATGAAAGTAATCTGATAGAATCAACAACTTAACTCGCCTAACAGTTGTCAAATACTCAAATGTGTTACAATCAAGTGAACTCACTACAAGAAAAAGCGACATTAGTGAGGGTCATGCCTATGACGGACCTTTAAGGTCCATCACCATTGTCACATATGGTGACAGTCCTTAAAAAAGTGTTGTTGTAAGTGCATACAGTGGCAGTCCTTTATGGTTTGTCACCAAAGCCATTTTTAGTGACACTTTTGGTGAGGGTTGTTAAAGGCACGTCGCTAATTCTCTCTTTGGTGACACTTCTAGTGACGATATTTTATTGACCCTCACCAATGCTCTTTTTGGTTACTTTTGGTGACGGTCAAAAAATGTTCGTCATCATTCATCATTCCAATGAGTTTTTGATGACACTATGTGCATGTTACTATATTTTTTGTCAAAAGATAATGATTTAAGACCATTGTTTTGGAGTCTTTTTCATTGTGTGTCCAAGGCCAGATAGTGGTTAGAGTCAGTTGATTTGTTAAAAAATAATTAGTGTGTATAATTTCCCTCAAGTAATGAGAGTATAGTTTTCCTATGAGTCAATACATGATTCATCTCTATTAGGTTTATTATCTAACAAATTTCCTTTAGATAAAGTTCCACTAGTGTGTGTAGAAACTATATTATTTAATACATAATCAAGCTTTGTCAATTCTATTAATGAGAGAGATCTAGCACTCATCAACACTCTTGGAACAAATTAACATGCTTTTTCACACACTAACATTCCTTGGCACCTCGCATGTCTTAGAACATCTTTGTACCTAGAACATATTTCCATGACTAGGACACCCAAGCACATGTCGGCAGGCCCTAGCATAGCATAACACTCTCCTAGCATGCGTTGGCATAACTTATAGTCCCTAGCATGCCCTGGAACACTTTAGAATGCATTAACATACATGAGCACTTGGCACACATTGGAACCTGGCATGTATTGGAACCTATTATTAGTGTGCCTAGCATGCCCATTTTGAAAAATATAAAGTCTTTACTTATT
Source organism: Pinus albicaulis (assembly GCA_034641835.2). Lineage (NCBI taxonomy): Eukaryota > Viridiplantae > Streptophyta > Pinopsida > Pinales > Pinaceae > Pinus > Pinus albicaulis. The sequence goes on along the minus strand of MU968501.1, from coordinate 13,810,855 downwards.
AACCCTCTTATGTGTTCATTTCCTTTCATTTTAGCTTGGTTCTTCCTCTTGTTTCCTTGATACTCCTTGACACATATTGGCATACCATGGCACCCTACACATCCTAGCATGCCTTAGCATCTTGCATGTATTGGCACTATTTGACACATGTTAACATACACTTGAACTCCCTAACACACTCTGGAACTTCTTGACATGCCCTGATATTCCCTAGCATGCCTTACTAGTGCTTAACATAAATTTTCACTCCCTCCTTGGCATGTTATCTAGCACTCTTTTTCACTCCCTGGCACACCTTCATATTCATTAACTTGCATGCAATTTGACCTAGTGCTCCCTTTTGGTGCCCTAGTACTCAGTAACACTCCTCAACATGAATTACAACACTATGTCACACTTTAGCACTCTTCGACATGCCCTTCCACTTCACAACATGTGTATCACTCCTTAACACACATTGGCACTTGGTACGTGTTGGCACTTGGAAAGTATTAGCATGTCTAGCATTCATTAAGATGCCTTGGTATGCTTTTCCATGATTTAATATTAAATTTATTTGAGATCAATTATTGGAAAGTAGATGAGAAGAAACAAAGGATGTTTTGGCACTTAGAATGCACTAACACTTGGCACCTATTTCCACCTAGTGTTGGTGTGCCTAGCATGCCCCTCTTGAAAAAGGTAAATTGATGACTTATCAACCCTCTTATGTGTTCATTTCCTTGTATTTTAACTTATTTTCCTTTTTGTTTCCTTGATAGTCCCTGGCACATATTGTCACACCCTTGCACATCTTGGCATGCCTTAGCACTCGATAGGTCTTAGCATATTTGACATGCCTTTAAAAAAAATGGAACATGTTAGCATTCCCTAGCATGTCTCGGCACTCGTACCCTCACAACTAGCCTTACATTTTTTCACGACTTAGGAACTGAATCAAGTCCTTAACAACTATAGTTCATGTGACATTGGCCTGCTTCAGCCACAACAACTTGACTAATTGAACCTACTACAAGCAGATTGTGCCTTGTTCACCTAATAACTTCCTATACCTCATCTTAGGCCACTCATGTCCAAGTTGAACTTGTCCCACTTAACAACTTACTACGACAAGGATCGCATCTAGCCATGGCCATAAAACAACTAAGCAATAATATAGCTTACATAGGTAATATTTTACATGTATGTCCAATTCATATAAACAGTAGAGAATTAACTAAGAGCTTGCAAGAACCACAAGATATAAGTTGGGACAAGCCGAGTTCCCTAAAACTTATACACAACAATATACAATATGCAATTGTATAAAATAGATTAAAACATGAGAATTCGTCCAAAGTGTGCCATGTGTCATATAAAACTAATAGGTAAAGGAAAAATAGTGTTATGCCCAACACAGATTCACCCTTTGTCTAAAATTTCTTTGTCAAGCCCCTTAACACAATCATAGGCTTGCCTCTTTCAAATCCTATTATGAAATTCTTTTAACACACTTCATCATTGGAACACTTGAATTCACTGACACTCCCTAGCACACACTCTTATTTTTTCATTTCCATGCATTTTAACGTAGTTATCCCTTGTGATGCCTCAACAATCTTTATCACTCCTCATCATGCATTGACATTGTTCGACATGTGTTAGCACGCCTTTTCATTCCTTATCATACCCTCCCTAGCTATCATGCCCTCACAACTACCCTTACTTAATTTTCAACTTGGGAACCCAACCACGTCATCACTTGACTACAAGACCTTGACCAAGTTACGATTACTACAACTAGACTATGTTGTTGAATTGTGTAGCTTGGGAGGTACTCCAAAATCCTAGTGATATGGGATTGTGTGAGCTTGGTCACAAAAGGATTTTTAGAAAAATAACCCAAGCGAAGGGGTTTTGGACCCAAGATGGGGTTTAAAATCTAAAAGAAAATAAAAAAGGAAAAATAATATTTCCTAAGTTCTAAGTGGATAAATCTCGTAAATTATAGAGGGTTCTTAAGAGGCCTAGATAGGAAAATCTATTTTAGGAGGCCTTAGTATGAAGGAAAGAACATCAAGTGAGAAGGGGATCATTTGGTCAATGAGGCCAGGAGAGATGTAGTCCTAAAGTAGGTCTAGTTAGAGGGCTGAGTAAGGGTTGCTAAAGGGAGGCCATGATCATCCACCAAGAGCAAGATCATAATGTGAAGGTTCATAAGAATGTCACGTACCTTAATGGGTTCGAGATAGAAGTAGGATGGCATACAGTTGGTTTCCTTATGGAAGATCGAGCTCAAGAGAGGCAACTCATGAGAATTTAGGCATGTGATTTCAGTGATGTTTATTTGTGAAGACCACATCAAATTTTGAAATAGTAGAGATGGTTGAGACCCTATCTTGTGGTGGTTAGTAGGCTGCAAGGTCTGTGATAAATAACAACACAAATGGAGGAGCGTCTACACTATAATTTAGGGCCAGAACATAGGTAGCCGCAAGTGTAATATTGACTGAGGTAACCATAGTTTGAGGGTCATAGATATCTAAATTTTAGGTCAAGATTTAGTCAAAGAAATTCCCAAAATATATAGATCAATATGAGCTAGGTTGAGTCTCTTATGGAGGCAAGAGTTTCTATTTTTTCTACAGGCGGAGAGGGTTTGTTCTAAAGCAATTAGAATAGAAGTATAATGCCCTAGTTAGGGAGGTTTCCTAGCATGTTCAGTCCATAAGGTATGCCCTTAAGACTGTAACAAATATGCTTACAAGAAGAGGGGTCATGACCCTTAGAGAGAGGTTTATCTCTCCAATAGATACCACAAATTTGGAAGATGATTTGCAGAAGTATGTTTGAGTGTAGAAAATCCAAAGGAAGGTGGAACCTGAGTAGAATATTGAGCAGAAGAAATGTGCCATATGAGGAATGGATTGACATGAAGAGTTGATTTTTGTGGATTTTCCATAGAATTTTTGACAATTATCTGAAGTAGCCTATAAATAGTTAGTCAATGGACAGTTCATATATTGTCTCTCCAAAGACAATAGCTGGAATTAAAGACATATTGTCTTGATGGAGATAATGTCTTAAATCCTATCTATTGTCTTTCTAGAGACAATATAATAAAATGAATCCAGAAAAATATCTCACCATTAAAATAAATCAATATAAAAATATTTAATTAAAAAAATCAACAATATCTTTGAATAATTCATGTTAGGGTACAGTGGAATCGAACCACCAACCTCTTGCATGGTAGGTGCTCTACCATTGAGCTAGCACCCTTTAAAGAATTGTATAATAGGCATTGATTTTTAAAAAATGTTCAACACATAATGGCATAATCCTTGTAAAATATATAATCATGGAAGCCCCTATTTTAACTTAATAAAAAAATAACACAATGGAGTTAACTTTTTAACTTAATAAAAAAATAGCTCAATGGAGTTAGCTCACTGTGACACCCTTGTAGCTTTGACTTGCACAAAAAGCTAATAATAAACAATACAACGAAAATTAACTATAATATGCACAAGCATTACAACCACCACCCAAAGAGCTACACCAGCTTGCTACTATGCACTAATCAACATGTATGATCTACAGCCAGATTCAAATTTCAGACCTAACCACACTGGCTTGGGAATCCTAAGTTAAACATTACCAAGACTCATCCCCATGAGCATGCCTCACTATTGAATTAATCTAACCATACAAAGAAAATTAACTATAATCTGTACAAGCATTACAACCACCACCCAAAGAGCTACACCAGCTTACTACTAAGCACTAATCAACATGTATGATCTACAACCAGATTCAAATTTCAGACCTAACCATACTGGCTTGGGAATCCTAAGTTAACCATTACCGAGACTCATCCCCATGAGCATGCCTCACTATTGAATTTGACAATAAACAAGATTTTGTAACCAAACAGTTGCCTCTAGATGAACGATATCCACATCAAAAGCCATCTTTTATACAGTCTCATGCTGTACTTGTAGAAATATTTTGTGGAAATTTGTAACCTAAAAATTGTTGTGTTGCTTTCTTGCTTATCAAAGCATTTAAGCTAGAAGTTATCAAAGACAGCGTGTGGCTTGCCAAACCATGCTCCCACACTTACCACTGGGCATCCACTTCACAATACCTTAATGATTATTTATTTCCAAATCCTACGAAAAATTGTTTCCAGTGCACCAGCCTTTATACTAACAACAATATAATGATTCCCAAGGAAAAAACAACCACAAACATCATAACCTACTTTCATTGTAGAGGTACAAGAATAGTACCCTGTATGGCATAGAAAAATTCTTGGGTATCGTGAAAACTTAACATATCAAATGTGTCTATCAATACCCTTAAATATCTAACAAAAACATGCACAACAATTTTTCAAAGCCTATGAGAATTTGGGGGTTAATAGTTTGCACCTTCACAAATCTCATCCTTATCATTTTTTGCTTTTATCAATCCTTTTGTCAGAGGTAATTTTGTGACTAATAACTTCGTTGTCACCATCAATGAAAACTCTATTCCCACATACTACATCCTTATTTTCTTCTGCAGTACCCACTTTACTTTTAGTTATGAAAAATTTTGCATTCTCTGTAATGGATTTTCTTCATTCTGTTTGTTGTTATGTTCTTACTGATCGATATATACTTCTGGTGCATGGAATTATGATTGGAACGTACATTTGTTTGTTCAGATTTAGGTTAAGGATCTTATGAATGCATAGAGTTTAATACTCATGAAAAAGTTTTGCATTCTCTGTAATGGATTTTCTTCCCAATGATGTATATTGGCTTTAGCTGAAACATATGGCACATGGGTTTGAAAACCGAACTCAAAGCATGTATACCCAGTAATGGCATCTGAATTTTGGAAGTTTCCAATGGTGATTTATCTAGATGAATTTAAATTGATTGTAGATTGGTGATTTATATAGATGAATTTAATTGGATTGTAACTTTTAAGAATATATAAGAATATGAAAGACAAGATAGTGAGGTCAAACTTATTTCGGAAATATTTCGTCAAATTTTGAAATATTTTTAAAATCTGAAATAAACATAAAAATGGCCCATATATTCTATATTCTAGTCCAAGCATACAATTTAATATTCTTATTAAAAAAAAAGTTTTTTTTGAATGAATATTTTGATAATACATCTTTCCAGTTAAGTGTTTTCTTTAAGCATGTTTTTAGTGAAGGGTATTTAAAGTAAAAGTTAACTCTGCAAAGTACCCACCAACATTAAGGACGACCAAATCATGAAGCAAGCTCCTTAACTATTTTCTGTGTAACAAATGGGCATGTCCTCCAGGCAAGTTTCCCCTGAAATTCGACGCAGAGGAGACATTTTACCTTGTAAAAGATAAGGTGAGAGCATATATGAAAAGATATTCAGACCAGTATGTGGATTTTGCTGCAGGAGATTTGGTGGCCATTCCAAAGGGGATGAAATGCACTTGGGACATCTCTGTAGCTGTGGACAACCACTACTAATTTGAGCAATGACTGGCAGTCTATCAGCGTGTAATTCAATACTCGTCATACCATACTTTCGAGGGCAGTCTATCAGCTTGTAATTCAATATTCGTCACACCACAATTTCCATGGGACAAAAGTCTTAACAATACTCATAATTTCGCTGAAGATTGATAAATATGTAGCACTCATTATTTCGTGTTACCAAAATATGTAAATTCTAAGGTTTAAAGGTATTTCTAAGGTTGCAAGCAACAGTGAGCCATTATTCCACCTTTTTGGCTTTTTGGTTTCCCTTGGATCAACTGCTGCCAGAGCATTGAAATCAGTTGTTCATGGTCTCTTGCTTACGTCTGAAGCAGAGAAGCTTCACTCTATGAATTTGCTCATGTACATGGCACCAATTGTTGCGTTGTTGTTGCTTCCTGTTACTCTTTTTGTGGAGGGTAATATATTAGCTATTATCAAATTCGGATTCGAATTCAATAGGATTCGATAAAAATTTAAATATTTATATTTTTTTTCATGTTGCCCTAATATATTATGTTTATTTTCCTCCCATTTATTTTGAAATTTAAATAAATTTTAATAATTTTAATCAATATAAACAATTTTTTAACTACAATTTACTAACCAAAATCACAACCACATTTATATGTCATCTTTAAAATCTTTATTCTTTTCAAAACTCTAAACTAGATCTCTCCAATTTTATGTAAAATCTTTTTATAATCAATATCTCTTTAAAACTTAAATATTCAAAATTCAAAATTACCTATTTTATCTAATTTTTATTTTAATATATATAAATAAATATATAATATTTAAAAGTCAAAACTACATCTTTCTTTATCATAATTAAAATATAATTAAAATATTTTATACTTTTGTAATTAACATATATAAATTTAAATATTCAAAACATCTTCTTAACATAAATATATATAAAAAACAATGTCAAGATTTGATTTTAATATATATATATATATATATATATATATATATATATATAACAATGTCTAGATTTGATTTTCTTTCCTAGTTCTCTACTTTTTAAACTAATAAAGAAAACATTCTGAGATTTTATTTCCGGGTTCTCTCAGAGTTTTAGCTACATCTTTTTAAACTATTAAAGAAAAACTCGAAAATTTTCTAAAATAGCAATTAGTTTCCATTTCAAGTATTTGGCAATCAGTTTCCATTTCGTGCTAATTTCCAATTTGTTTTTAATCTTGCAATGAGTTTCCATTTTCTTGCAATGAGTTTCCATTTCCATTAAAAAATCTGTTTCATAAATTAAGGTATTGGCAATCCGTTTCCATTTCCAGTTTGTTTCTAATCTTGCCATGAGTTTCCATTTCCATTAAAAAAATGTTTCATAAATTATAAAACATAAACCATGAATTTCGAGTTGCATACGGTGAAACGGATCGAATTTTTAACGAACTATTTGATATTCGATTTGAATACACGAATTTCCGTATTTTTTTGGCCGATTCGGGTGAATTTGGTAACTATGGCTATTACTATTGAAAAACCAGAGAAAACCCCTTTATCATATTCCTGCTGCTTGGAAACGTGGCCATGGATTATCTTGTGAATTTAACCAACTTTCTTGTTACAAAACATACGAGTGCCCTCACATTGCAGGTTTTAGGAAATTCCAAGGCCGCGGTTGCAGCTGTTATTTCGGTCCTAATCTTCAAAAACCCAGTAACTGTAATGGGCATGACAGGCTTTGTAATCACAATCATTGGTGTGATTTTATACAACAAAGCAAAGAAGAGATTCAAGGCATCGCATTAGTCTTTGTATTCCTTTTATTCACGGGTTGCAAAATTGTAAATGTACAGAGTTATGTTTATCAAATAAATGCAAACAGTTGTTATTTCGGTCCTAATCTTCAAAAACCCAGTAACTGTAATGGGCATGACAGGCTTTGTAATCACAATCATTGGTGTGATTTTATACAGTGAAGCAAAGAAGAGATTCAAGGCACCGCATTAGTCTTTGTATTCCTTTTATTCACGGGTTGCAAAATTGTAAATGTACAGAGTTATGTTTATCAAATAAATGCAAACCTGGCTTTTTGGAGCTTAAGCTTTTGCATTGTTGAGCCTTCCATTTCTTTGGATTTTTTAAATTTTTAATAGCCAATCATGAATGGTGACTTACAAACTTGATATTTTGACATGATTAGGAGACTTCGGTTCATTTTTTAATAATTTTTTATTGACTTTGAATTCCAAATTTTTTCTCCATTCACATACGCTTTGATATGAAGCCTTATAAAAATGAGAGTTAGAAGCTACAAACAGGTGCCTAGGCACCTCTCATTACAGCAGAAAATAATCTCGCATATCACTGAGATTCTCGGGCTAAATTGCAGGCAGGAAGTTCGGATCAACTCTGAGATTGCAGTGTGAGATTGAGGTCCAGTTTGGGTGCAAAAAGCAACTGGACGTTTCAATGAAAAAGGGCTAACATACTTCAGTATTGAATCTACTTACCTCTGAAGGACCTGCGATATGAATCATATTCGGACTAAGTCTGTACTCTTACATGTGCAATCATAGTAGAGGCCGAAGGCTGTTTCACGAGTGGAACAGTTTGGTCTAAGGCTATCATTAAGAGCAAGAGAGTGCTGGAAGGAGGCCAAAGGGAGGAGACTCTTAGACCAAAGAATAGGAGAATAGTGGAGTTTTTAAGGACTAAGTCAAGAGCTAAGGAATATAGAGACCGAGATTCTCCAAGTAACAGTGCTAGACAATGCAGGGAAGAAAGGACCGAAGCATGAAGGCTAAGGAAAGAAAAGGACAGTGACAAGGTCTTGGAGGCATACAAAGACCAAGAGTCTAGGTCATCATAATGGTAAGTTTGTCACTTCCCACTCTGAACATATACCACTATAAATAGGTTCCTAGGCACCTCGCATTACATTAGAAAAGAATCTTGCATATCTTTGAGATTCTCAATCTAAATTGTAGGAAGGAAGTTCAGATCCACTCTGAGATTGCAGTGCGAGCTTGAGGTCCAGTTTGGGTACAAAAATCAAGGACAGATCAGCGAAGAAGGGCTAACATAATTGTGTTGAATCTACTTACCTCTGAAGGACCTACAATACGAAACAATATCCGAAGATAAGGAAGGATGCCTCTGCAATAAGGATCACAATGCGTAAGTGTAAAGGCAATACAAAGAAGTGTTAAGGGTCATATGATGAAGTGTTAAGGGTCATACCGCGAAGTTTTAAGGGTCAGACAGCGAAGAAGAAGACAAAAAAGCAGTGCTTGAAGGGTTTATCATATTTGGACGAAGTCTGTACTCTTACCTCTGCAATCATAGTAGAGGTCGAAGGTTGTTTCAGGAGTGTATTAGTTTGTTCTAAGGATATCATTAAGAGAAAGAGAGTGTTGGAAGGAGGCCGAAGGGAGGACACTCTTGGAGCGAAGAATAGGAGACTAGAGGAGGCTCCTTGATCAAATCCTAAGCTATAACAAACCATAAACATGCCTCGATAACATACCCTATTCGGCTCCCTGATCAAATCCTAAGCTATAAAAAACCATACAGATGCTTGCTAAATTTAATCTATTGAGTTTCATGCCTACCAATTTCATTTAAAAAAAAAAATAATCTCCTTACACTGCTCACTCTGTGCATAACCTACAAGCAGTACATTCCAAGAAACCACACCTCTTTTAGGCATTTCATCAAACAGTTTCCATGCATCTATGTTAAAATACCATATTTTTCATACATGTTGATAAGATTATTCCCCATAGACATCTCTGAATGAAAACCAGTTTTAATTGTGTAAGAATGGACCTGACCTCCCTCTTTTATGGATTTTTGAACTGAATAATCGCTCCATCATATTTTCCGGTCGAAGTCTCATCGCTTCAATATTTTCCTCAGTCGAACTCTTCAATGCATATCTAGATCGATGAGAGAGTTTTTGGCTCCCTTGTCTGGTTTTCCCACCAATCCTTGGCCATACCCTGTAAAAATTTAGGTAGAGCGGGAAAATTAAATTCAAATGTATTAAAATTTAAGTGTTTGGTCGTACCCTCTTAAAATGTGGAGTGGGAAATGACTCAAAAGCGTTTTAATTACAAGTTAAAAACTTTTTCCATAATGTAAAAAAAAAAATTATTTGAATATAAGAAATATTTTAATTTTTTTAAAGTTATTTAAATATTATAAATGTTTTAATATCTTTTAAAAGAAAGGTAGAAATAATTTTTAATTTGAAAGTCATTTTGTCTTCTCAACTTTTTTTATTATTTATATTGTATATGACGAGTATATATCTCGCTTAAATTTCATATTTAGCAAGTGTTTATAGGCATCAAATATCTTTTCACTCTAAAAGTGTTTTGCACCTTAAGATATTTTGTCCCTTCCTCTTGATGTTTGCTAGATCCAAATTTAAGATGGATCTAGATTGGTTTAATTATTAATTATAGTTATAATAATAATTATTATTATTATTTTTAAGAAGACATTACAACATCTCTACCATGAGAGAGAAATTCAACTATGGACAAACCTTAGAGGCTCGTGGAAAAATTGCAAGCAGAGAAAGGGATGTGGAGTTTAAGACTAGAGCAAGGCGTAGTTTTGACGAAGAGTGAATGGGTTGTGGACAATGTCAGGGTCTGATATTCTTGTCAAAATACAAAATATGTATGATAACCATGCGTTTTTTATCCACATGATATCTATTTTTGAGTATAAAGATGGTCGCCATGATAAAACCTTTGAAGACACACAACCATGCATCAAATATGTTTTTCAGATAAGATGTTGGTTTCTTACTTCCGGGCCCAAATGAAGGAGTTGGTGGATTATGCACTAGAGGAGGGGTTTTTCAACAAATATGGGCTAGTCCCAAGGATTTTATCCATTCGCATTTGGAAGTCAAATAGAAAGGTCACCATGTCACAGTTTATGGGCCTACCAAGTCTTTGGAAAATAAAAGATAATGATTTTATAGGGGAGTGATCTGGCGATTCAAAGGTCCTAACCCTGGCTCCAATTGTGCGTTATTTGGGTTTTCTAGTTGCGGCCAGCCTAAGGCTCGAAGTGGTTTTTCAAGGGCTACAAAAATCTTCTTGGGGTTCTCTAGCTTCCAATTGGTTTCCCTTTCATCCCAAAGATCAAAGGAAGACATACAATGTGTTATGAATTTCTTGGGGTTTTCAAAAGTTTCATAAGTTACAACTTTATCCGATTTTTTTTCTTGCTTGTCTTTCATCTCAAGTGTCATTGGCCTCGCCCTCCTTGGGAAAACTATTGAAGGAGAGCCTTGCCTCGGTGACAGAGGAAGGTCGAATTGATGTTGAGAATGGTGTTTGGGTTTTCGAGGAGAAACCCTCTTGTAAACAAGAATGAGTTGGATGGTTGAGGGTGTCAGTTGGATGTATATAGATTAGGAATTGTTGTATGATTTTAAGCAATGGTTTACTACAATGGGAAATAGTGACATAGAAATCATATGTTAAATGAGCTCTCCTTGGAAGGCTTTACCAAGAGATGGTGTAAGGCTTGACACAACATTACTTATCAATTGTGTTGACATGACTATGCAAAGGAAAATTAAATGATTTAGTCCCTCTCATAGTACATTAACACTCTCACCCAGTTACTTAGCACACCATAGACTAACATGCCTTCCCTCACTATGCAAGTTGGCCTTTATTTTTATAAGATTAGGAGTTGGAGGGTAAGCATGATGAGGTTGTCATTTTCTAAAGACGAGACTATCATAAGGATAAGCACTTTAATATTGACCACTCACTTCTTATCATTCCCACACCATAAAAAAACCCTAAAAATGTCATTCTTAAAATCTCTTGTGTAGTTTCCTAATGTCATTCAAGTAGAATCTCACAATTACTTATGTTAGTAATGGTGCGATCATTTTTGTATTCTCTTAAAGAAACTCTTTCTAGACATGCACCCCATCAAACATAAATCATCAAGTCAAAATGAATGAATAAGAGGGTGTGTCGGGGAATGTCAACGAGTATCAGGTGTGCCAATGACAAGGCATGTTAGGGAATGCTAGGGCATGTCAAGAAGTCTCAGGGTGTGCTAACATGTGCCAGATAATGCCAATGCATGCCAATACATGCCATATGTTAAGGCATGACAAGATGTGCCCCATGTTAGTGTATGCGAATAGGTGTCAAGGAGTGCCATACGACAAAAGGGAACACCAAGTTAAAATGCAAATAAATGAACACATATGAGGGTTAATAATTTAGGTGCTTACTTTTTCAAGAGGGGCACACTAGACATACCAACACTAGTGGCAATACATGACAAAGGCCAAGTGCTAGTGTGTCTTAAGTGCCAAATCATTATCTATTACTTCTCTCTTAATTGTGACGATTGATCTCAAATAAATTATCAGGGAGCCGAATAGGGATTAGTTGAAATGGATCTTGTCAGATCCATTTCAACTAAATAGATCTGACAAGATCTGCAAAATTAGAATGCCAGAAAAAAGAGAGTACACAAAGAAAATACAACCACAAAGAAACTTGTTTTATTAAAACAGAGAATAACTGTAGAAGCTACATTGTGGCGGACAATCTTTCCTTTTACAACCGAGGCTTGTTATTTATAGCCTTTTTTTGAGTTACAATACCATGTGTAGATACCATAGGCCAATACCATGGGTAGATACCACTTACAATACCATGGGTAAATCCCATGTGTGGATGAATACCATGGGTGGATACATACCATGGGTCACTTACAATACCACGGGCGAATAAATATCATGGGTGGATGAATACTATGGGTTGATGCCATTTACAATACCATGGGTAAATTCCATGGGCAGATGGATAATATGGGTAGATGAATACCATGAGTTGATGCCATTTTCCATTTGGATCATTCCTCCCTCCTTAAGAAGCAATGGTCCCCATTGCGTGAAGTTCCCTCCTAAGAAGCCTTTGTTGAATATGAAGAGCCACTGAAGAGAAGGGTTTTATGTAGTTAACTCATAACCGTGATGAGCGAAGATCCGAGGATAGAGATACCCTGTAATGCTTGTGACCAACTGTGTGACAAACAGTGTGCGGCCTAGCAAATGGACTTCGATGAAAATGATTTTGTGCGGTTGACCCATAACTGTGATGATGATTGTTGATGAAGTAGTAGGTGCCTACATAGCTTGGGGTGGGAGGGCACGTCTCCAAATAACCCAAGCCGAACGCTGCTATGATGAAACTGATGAAGGTGAAGCAGGTGCCTACTAAAGCGGGGTGGGAGGGCACGTCTCCAAAGGGACCCACTCCGAATGCTGCTCCAGATTTAAAATGAGCATAAATCGGTCAATATAGCTCAGAATATTTATTATAACCTGTTTTTGGAAATGGAATGATCATTCTGCATCTTCTCGCGTGTTTGAAACCACTATCTGGAGACTTTAGACTCTCAGATTCACGCTGGAACTGTCTCGCCATCACAAAATTTATGAAAAAAAATAGTTGATTTTAAATCAATGATAACTCCCACATCCGGACTCCGATTTGACCGATTTTTTTTTTGTAATTGGGTGATTTTTCAAGAGGAGCTCAGATATATATCCATTCTTCTGAAATTTTGCATTGAAAATTACAAAAAATTACAGGAGAGCCGCCGTCCATGAATTTTCGTCAGAAAAATTGCTTCAATATTACTGATTTTGAATCAGCGATATCTCCCTCATCCGAACTGTAATTTGGCCGATTTTTTTTTTTAATTTGAGTATTTTTTCACAAGGAATCCAGATCTGGTCTTTATTTTTGGAAAATTTTCACCAAAATTTTCAGATATGATCTAAAAACTCGTCGCGCAAAAACATTCATGGATTTTGTTGAAGATTGCTGCAAAACATTGAAACTGAAATATATTTCAAACCCTCATTCCCATGGAGGCGTAACCTGAATCTGATACCACTAATCCAGATCTTGGGGGGGAGGCCCCCAAGATCTAAAAATTTGAAATGGATCTGACAAGATCTGCAAAATTAGAATGCCAGAAAAAAGAGAGTACACAAAGAAAATAAAACCACAAAGAAACTTGTTTTATTAAAACAGAGAATAACTGTAGAAGCTACATTGTGGCGGACAGTCTTTCCTTTTACAAACTGAGGCTTGTTATTTATAGCCTTTTTTTGAGTTACAATACCATGTGTAGACACCATAGGCCAATACCATGGGTAGATACCACTTACAATACCATGGGTAAATCCCATGTGTGGATGAATACCATGGGTGGATACATACCATGGGTCACTTACAATACCACGGGCGAATAAATATCATGGGTGGATGAATACCATGGGTTGATGCCATTTACAATACCATGGGTAAATTCCATGGGCGGATGGATAATATGGGTAGATGAATACCATGAGTTGATGCAATTTTCCATTTGGATCAACTATTCTAAAAATAGAGCTTGTGTAGAATATCAGTGATTAAAAATGATATATCGGCTCTTAAGGAGGCCATCCACTATCTAGGTCTTTGAACTTTATTGTTATCTGAAAAAAAAAAAAATTTCTTACATCAATATCTTCAAACTTTTTTAACAATCTCACACACCTTAGAGTGTTGGATTTAACTTAGACTGTGATCAGTTTATTGCCTAGATCTATTGGGAAATTAAAACATTTAAAGTTTTTGAATTTGTCTTGAACAAGTATCTCGGTGCTGCCAGAGTTATTGAGTGGTTCTTCGGCTTAGATGCCTGGTTCTCGGGTGGATATTTGAGCTTCAGAACGTGGTGGACCTAGAGTTACAATACGAAAACTTAATGGTCAATGCTTATAAAGGACTAGAAAGGATTGCTAATCTGAAAAAGCTCCATTTTTCACAAAATAACAATTTGTAAAATTATTAGAGAACAAATACAAATCTAGCTCAAGAATATGGATCATCAACCTAATCAAAACTGGGAAAGTAGTGAAGATCGATGATACCTTCATGAATTAGTTCTCTAATGAAGCGCATGTGGATCTTGATGTGTTTGGTGCATTGTTGTTGCAATGGATCTATGAAAAACGTTATCGTACTTTGATTATCACACTAGGTGATAGTTGGACGATGGACACTGATACCAAGCTCACATAGGAAATGTTATAGCCAAATGGCATGAATAGTGTCACTGACTGATCCTTTGTACTCGGCCTCTGCTGATGATAAGGCAATGGTAGTCTGCTTCTTGATTGACCAAAAAATTGGGTTGGATCCCAAACTAAGTACATAACCAAAGGTGGACTTGTAATCAGTGTCATCACCAACCCAATCTGAATCTATGAACCCAATGAGATCCAAAGAACAATTTCCTGCATAATGAATTCCATAGGTGATTGTCCCCTGGACATATCGAAGGATGAACTTTGTAGCATTCCAGTGTAACTCATGTGGCTCTTGCTTGTATCTAGAAACTTCTCCAACGACATATGAGAGATCAGGATGGGAGTGAGTGAGATAAAGAAGACTTCCCACAAGTTGACGGTACAATGTGCAATAAACCAATGGTGCGTCTTTGACATTCTCAAGCAAGTTTATCCGTGATAAGAAAGGTGTGATTGCTGGCTTGCAATCAATCATGTGAAATCGTGCCAAAATATCTCTAGCATACTTTGGTTGAGAAATGGTAATCCTAGAACCACTCTGGTTGATCTCTAGTCCAAGGAAGAAATTTAGCAAGTCCATTTCTGTCATAGAAAACTGCATATGCAATGTAATTTTAATCTCAGTAATGGTATAAGTTGAACTACCTATTATCAAAAGATCATCTACATAGATTAATATGATCAACAAGGAGTAATTTTCTTCAAAAAATAAACATTGGAATCAGATTTGCAACGTACAAAAATTTGAAATAACAAATAGGAATCCATCTTTGTGTACCATGCTTTAGGTTCCTGCTTGAGGCCATAAAGAGACTTCTTTAGTTTGCATACTAGAGATTAATTTTGCATGTATCCCTATTGTTGTTCCATGTATATTTCCTCCTTAATATCAATGTGAAGAAAGAGATTCTTCACATCCATATGATGCACCTCCCATCCTCTTACTGTTGCAATGGACATAGCTAGCTGAATGGAATCCATTTTTTCCACTGGAGCAAAAGTCTATCATAGTCAACACCATGTACCTGCTAAAAACATTTTTCTACCAATTGTGACTTATATCAACTAACTTGGCCATCTGCTTCTTTCTTGGTCCGATAAACTCACTTGATCCTCACGATTTTACGATTGGAATGTAGCGGAACCAGATCCCAAGTCTGGTTCTCAATGAGATAGTAGTATTCCTCATCCATTGTTACTTCCCATTTAGGATGCCCAACTTCTTCTGCATAAGTCTTTGGATGAGATGCATGCATCATATAAGTGTGCATGGGCATGCATGGCTCCATAGCTAAGAGTGCTTGTAGATGTTCCTCAAACTGAGGTATAGAAGAAGGATCATCTAGGAGATCACTCATGCTGCGCCATTTTTGTGTTGAAGGTGGTCGATAATTTTCTGAACTACATGAGGAAGTATGATCTCGGTGTTAAACAACTAGTGGTCGAACATGTGTCACAAGAAAAGGTTCATCTAGATCATAATTCTGATTTGAAGTATCATCTCCATACTTATCAATGAGTCGTGAGGAAAACTTGGTAACATGATCATCTGGTGTTGCATGCAAAATATATTTGTCAAACTTTACACTCCTTTAAATAAAGAGTTTTTTAGTGTTGATATCAAGAAATATGTACCCTTTTACTTCATCAGAATATCCAACAAACATGCATGCTTTACTCTAAGGCTCCAAATCCTTTCTCTTCTCTGTAGAAATGCGGGCCCATGCTTGAGATCTGAAAATGCGGAAATGAATGACTTCAAGTTGCATTCCAGTCCAAGCCTCAAAAGTATTTTTTCTAGTAACAGATTTATGAGGAGATCTATTCTGGATTTATGAGGCACAATTGATAGCTTCAACCTACAATTTTGAAAAAAGAGATCTTGCATGCAAGATGCAATTGGCCATGTCTTTCAATGATTTATTCTTCCTTTCGGTCACCCCATTCTGTTGTGGAGTGTAAGGAACTGTGCGATGCAACTATATGTTTGCTTCATTACAAATATTCTAGATATCTTTGTTGACATATTCCTTCCCATTATCTGTGAGGAGTATCTTGATGCGCTTTCGAGACTGATTTTCTGCATGCGCTTTGAAAATATTTAGATGATGAAAAACTATAGACTTAAGTTTCAAGAAGTAAACACAAGTATATCTCCTTTAATAATATATAAATGAGAACACATATCTTACTTTTCTCATTGAAAGTACTATAAATGGACCCATGAGATCATTATGTACAAGATCCAAAGGTGAAGATGCTCTCAATGCATGCCCCTTCTCGAATTGTTCTTGTGGATGATTTCCAAGAGCACATCCATTACAAGCACCATTTTAAAATCAATGGTTGGAAATCCTTTAACCATACCTTGATTTCTAAGTTGCTACACATATCTGAAATTCAAGTGCCCAAATCGCTCATGCCAGATCCTACTTTCTTCATTTGCATGCGTAAGTAGCAAAATAGAATCTGATTAAGGAACAAAATCAAAAAATGCATACAAAAGAGATCGATCTTTTACCTTTATAGATGCAATCTTCAAGTTAGTTTTCATATCATAAATTCCCATGGAATCTGGGTAAATTATACTTTCCTTCCGGTGTCTGTGTGTGTCATATGATACACTGCAATAAGAATCACAAAAATCCTTGGAATACGCAATACATTCCCAAAACTTCCATCTTCAATTGCACTCTTCCTTTTCCAGATGCTTCAACTACAAAATTGTCGCCCGTGAGAATACGAAGTCCCGAGTATGCATGTAGAGAAGAAAAGGATTCCCTTGAAGAAGCCATATGATGTGAATCTCCTGAATCGATGATCCATTCTTGTGGTGTAGAATAAAGAGAAATCAAAGCATGACCAATACCCCTTGTTTCTGATGGTTTTTCCTGCGCTTTCTTCTTGACACTTTCTGGAATGTGATGACCAATATTATTTTTTTGAAGAGTCTTTGCCATCAGGTTCGTCAGCACTGGTTTTGATTCCTTTCAAAAGCTTCCCTCTCTGTCATTTTTTCTTGGCCTCTACCTCCTTATGATTCAATTCATTCACATCCTTTTCACCATTTTCGCCATTTCTCTTCGATCCTTTCCTCATTTTTCCAAAATACTAAAACTTGCAGCGTTTTAATTCTTTTGAAACCCCTTTTTAACTATTAAAATTCAATATTTATAGTTAAAAAGCATCTCCACCCACCCACTAACAACCATATCATATATCCCTTAAAACTTACCACTTATGTCATTTACCACAGCTCTGCCCCACACAACCAGCCTTTGATATATATATATATATATTCATTTTGCACTTAATTGTATTGAAACCCTTACCTTTCATCGCAATTAGCATTTTACAGATCTAAACTTATTACATATCACAATTTTCGTCCCCTAAAAACCCTCTGAAATGCGATTTCCGGGATTGTTGGGACCTATCATTTCCTTTTGGTCCGCTTCATAAAATTTAAATACATGTTATAATTTCTTTATAATATGATTCAGGCGATTACTTACCTTTTCACATCGCAAGATCACAACATTACTTACCTTTCCCATTCACCTATGCCTTTCCATTTTCTCGATTGTGATAGAAAGTGGGACCCTTTCCCTGCCACGTCACCCTTTTCCCACTGCCCATCGCACGTCACAATCAACAATTTTTATGTTTATTATTAAAGATATCGCAAGTTAATTATTTTATGTTGCGATGCGATGTAGTTTGGCGATGTGATAATGTAAATCTGTGAAATTGTGACATTGCGATCCACCATGTCTCCCTTTGACACTCCATAACTCCGTCGATGCGATATAGTTGAACTCTTCTTTCCCCGCCACAACACCCATTCCCCACCACCCATCATAGATCACAATAAGAAATTTTTATGTTTATTGTTAATTTGTTGCAAGTTAAGGCTTGTATGTTGCGATGCGATATCCGTTTGGCTCGTTGTTGCGTTGCTTGTCCCATCTGTGTTAACTGTCTGACACCTTACCCCCCGCTCTGATACCACTCCCGCCACCACTACTCCACGTCGCCCTTCCCTGCCAATCTAGTGGGTTTTCAAAATTATAGTATGATATATTATTATTATAAATATGGTATTTTATGATGGTTTTATTATTATTATTATTAGTAGTAGTTTAGACTAATCTTAATCACCTATGGGTTTCAAACTAGTGACCTTGCAGACATAGTGCCTTAACAGTGCACCCCACCAGTGACTTCTCTAAGGCTTTTGAAAGTTGAATTATTATATTTAGTTAAAGTAGGTTATATTGTTTTTTATTTTGGTAAAAAAAAATTGAGTTTCGATTATTTTTGAAATTTTTAAAGAAATTCTTTCAAATTTATTAAAATTTTGAAAGAAATAAATATTAAATTGAACATTTTGAAAATTAAAAAAGAACTTTTGATTTTTTAAAATGTATTTTTTTATTTTTAATTTATTGATTATGTATTTTTATGTAGTTTTAAATTAAATTAACAAATATAAAAATTATAAATTAAAAAAAATAAAAATAAAAAAAAATTATAAAATATTTCTATTGGCCAAGTGTCATAATAATTTAGACTTTGTTACAATATCATGGCTTATCAATACCACATGATAAAAAATAAAAAAAAATCATTTCAAAATCAAAATACAAATTATTCTTTTATTTTAATTTAATTTTATAACATTTTTTGAATAAAAATTTAATACTTACAATATAACAATATTCTCAATCATTAGTATACCCTCATTTTACCATGGATGTTATTAATTTGTAAATAGGTTTTGTTATATTACCATAAACCAATATCATGATTTATCTATATCACTTCTCGAAAACTAAAACTCATTTCAAAATCAAAATATTTTATAAATATTTCATTTTTATTTTATTTTATAACATTTTTATATCTCTCAAAATAATTATTGGTAATTGAATCATTAAAAAATAAAAAAAGAGGAAAACAAAAAAGTGAATTAGCTATCTCTTCACTATGTTCTTGCAAGCTATTAGTATTTTTTTAAATAAAATTTTATATATAAACTTAAATCCAAAATGAAGTTGGATATATAAATTATTAATTAAAAATTTTAATCTCACAAAGATGATAAAAAACTCTTATTAATTTAAAATTAATAAATTATATATATATAACTTGAACTCTCTATATTACATTTTATTTTTTTAATTTAATATAGGTTAGAGCAAATCTAGCCTCTTTAGTGCATAACAGATCACATATCGAATTTAGCTTATGAAAAATAGTAAATAAGGTATAGAATCGAAAATTTTATTTAAAAAATATTCAAGTTAATGGAAGAAATATGTTATTTCAATAATTTAGTGTTTCACTGTATTATTCTCGAGAGTGATTTATTTAAATTAAAAAATCACCTAAGCCATAATTATTCTATCCTTCCCATTCGGGAAAAAACCGCCATCCATAAAGGGGATTTTTATGTTATGTGTCCACTCATTAATAATAAATTAAAAAACCCATAGTTAATCATCTTGCTGATCTAAGATCATTCCTTCCTTAGTTGACTGACGAGAGTCAAGATTATTGCTGAAAGATTATTCCATCCAGGATGCTTGACGTGTGCGCTGTGTGTGAGTCTGTTTGACATCCATCTTATTTTAGCAAAATGTAGTGAATTGTCATTGGTTATTAAAACAATAGGAGTGTCTATGGCAAGAGTGTACAACGGGGTCCTAATTGGGATCTTGAATAGTCTAAATATTCTCAACGGAATGAGCAACATGGTTATGCCCTCTCTCAAATTAAGTTACGAGGGCTTTCTAGCTCATGTGAAGCCTTGTTTTCTTTATTTTTCTCTTTTACCCGAAGGTATTGAAATATGTATTGTATATCTGGATTGGTCTACGGACTTGTTTACCCATACCATGTAGGACGTTCGTACATTGACGAACTTATTGATCGATGTTTGATAGAAGTTGCACAAGTTGGTGGGGATGAGCAAGTAGAACGTTGCAAAATTCATGACTTGTTGTATGATTTAGTTGTTTCTGAGTCTCTCAAAAAAAACATTTTAACTAAATGTTTGTTTGTTAAATCTTATAGAACACTCGGAAAAGCTAAAAACTATTAGTAAAAATAGAGCTTGTGTAGAATATCAGTGATTAAAAATTATATATCTGCTCTATTGTAGCCGCTACAACACCACCCAAAATTTTTGGTATATTTAAAATTTCGGGTCCCCCCTCTGCTCGCTTAGTTGTTAGGGTCTTTCACCAAACCTACAATCAGTGACATCCCAGCGACCTATCCCCAACCACTCATGAGTTGTCTCACCCTCATGATCAGGCGCTGTTGTTGTAATCACGCCATGTGCGAAGGATCGCCATGCATACTTTCGAAAGGAAACTTGTGTGTATTTACATTAAGAGCGCTTGCATCATGGATTGTCCAAGCACTTTGTTTTAGCACTTCGCCGAGCTCATAATCTAATATTTATTATTTTGGGGGCACCGTTCTCTAAAATGTAACTGTAAACTAATTAGTGTATAATGTTACGTGCAGGCGATCCCGCAGACGATGTACCGAAGAATATCACCATTGCGTTGGGAGAAAGAGATTGGAACCCAACTAACAAGAGCACAATGGTTAGGGAAGTTGTCAATCACGAAGAAGAAGACTCTCTTACAAGAATACAAACAAAGTGGCAAAGCTAATGTTTTCTTGGACATGCGGTCTAGGGAAAATGATGACGCTCTTGAAGATGCAGATAAGGCTATCATTAGATTCCAGAGTGAGCGACAGTGACGGATGCTTAAGAAGGACAAATACACTTTATCAGATGGAGAAAATGACATTCTTACTCATCATGGTGTTGCTCTATCAACTCTTGACGACCTTGAGGATGAGATTGTTTGAAGATGAAAATGATGATGACACATTACCAGGAAGTTGCATTTTGGTGCGGGTGCTTATCAAGAAACAATCCCAATTGCTGCTATTTTAGAAGGAGACAAAATAAGCATAAATTCAAAAAGGAAGTTTTGAATATCCTACACAATGTCAGCTCCATGCCGAGGTCTGCACACAAAGGAACGTATTTCACCACTTAGACAACTATGGCTTGAAGTATAGCCCGGTGAACAAAGCGAACTCAGAAGTTTTCTCTGGAGAATTACAATCTCATTCGAGGCATTCTCGTGCCGGGCAACAGTGCGAAAGCACACATGTTGGTGTGACAAGCCAACGGTAGAGTTTCAAATATGTGAACGCTCATTTGAGAAGAAAAAATTATTAATCCTGAGCTACATAGTGTGGAGTTATTTATCCTACAAGGAGTACAATGTGGAAGAATGAAAAGGCCTCAAAACCCTAGTCTCCTTTGCTCTTAAAGTTGTCTATGTGAGACCATAAGAGACGGGGAACTTCAAATTGAACCTAAAAGGTCATGTTTAAATGCATACACCTTTTGGTAGCCAGGCACATGGATGAATATGCAAAGAGAGTCTCCAGAACCACAAGATAGAAAGGGTTAATATTAAAAGGGCCATCAATGTGGCTTGAGTAGCAGATTTCAACTCTCGATCTTTCAAAACAAGAAGCATTCGTATTATGAGGTGATGGCCTTGGCATGAATATTTTTATTTATTTGCGCTAACAATCTGAGGAAAAGCAAATGGTCAATGTTGTATAATTAAAACTAAGGTGCGAAAGGGATAAAGCAATGCGCTCTTCAAACCACGTGAGATGGTGCAATGAAACTACATGGACACGTGACATGGAGCCCAACGTTCGATGGTGGGTTTTTGTTTGAAAGCAGATATATACATACAATGGTCAACGTTATAATTAAAATACGGTCAGAGCTATATGAAAACACATTTCAAATGGGCTTAAATATTTCTATGGTGGACAGGGTGATCAAAACTTATGTTTAAAGCACGAGGCGGAGTGTATGACGAACCTATGGTGACGTGTCATAATAACTATGGTGTGTTATGACTAGGCGCAAAGGTTTTTATGGCGAAGTTTCATCCCATGCTAAATGTTTGGAGCATACGTATATATATGTATCAAACCTCACCATTAAAATATGGAGCAAAACTACATCTGGGCGCGAAGGCTTCCATGCATGGCAACCGACATAAAAGACCGTGCGTTTCTAGTTTTCCAACTCACGGTAAATGTTCGAAGCAATATATATACATAGCAGTCAACCTTTCACGTTTGAAACATGGACCAGAACAGGATAACAAATCTATAACGACGTTGTTATAATAACTGTGGTGCAATATATTTAAGCACGTAAAAGCACGTTGTTGCCATCGTATTCTCTGTATGTTGCCAATATATGGTAAGCACGTAAAAGCAGACTGTTGCCATCGTATTCTCTGTATGTAAGCACGTAAAAGTAGGCTCTTGCCAGAGCTGCTTTTGACATATAGAATGACCAGGTCGCAGAGATTAAACATCGCCCAGGGTTGCGACTCAGCCAGTTTAGTGACCCAACGACCCCATCAACCCATGGTCGCAGGGTCGCACGTTTGCTCAGGTCACAGAATGATCTGCCCATGGAGAGTTGCGACCCAGGAAATTATCCGACCTTGCGACCCCATCAGAAAACGCAGATTCATCTTCCACATGTCTCATTCCCCGTCAAAGCTTCTGATGTTTGTTCATGATGAGCTGGATAGCGTGAATCCCTGCTCTCCATGCTGCATCACATGGACACAACCTACCCAATGCATGCTGCCATGCACAAGCGAAAATTGTGTTGCTACGCGCAAACGAGGGAGCGGAAACCATAAAGTTTCAGTTTCACACGCAGGCTGACCAATGCATGTTGCCATGCACGAGCGATAATTGCTAATTTCTTAGGCGTTTTTACTCTGTCTAGAGGCACTGAAAACCGGCATACCAAAGCAATTATCGTCCTGTCAGCGAGAGCGTATGGTTCGATTTCCAAGTTGATAGCATTCACTGATCGAAGCAGTCTGGTAGTGGAATGTGAATCGCATGAAGCACCCAGGAAATGGTCCCCTAGCAACTGCAGCATACGATATGATCCTTTTTTATCCGGTGTCACTGACACGTGACTTGTGCGCGTTTTGTTGGGCACCTGGACCGCGTTGTTGTGGGTGTTTTAGAAGGGGATGAGAACAGAGCGATGGTCACCAAGTCAAATGTTTTGGGTCACTCAGTTGGGGATTCATATTCGGCTCAAAATCGCACCTGAACGTGTCACGCTTACACTACTGCCTAAATAACAGTGTCAAAGTCCTGTGATTTAAATATTGCCGGTTGCGCATGAACGAGCCCGTTGAACCACCCAAGAAACCAGAGAAAGGTCCACTCTCCTTTTCATCATCGTCTACACTCTCTGCAGATAGGATTTGGTCCCTAGCACGACGAATGGGAAGGGCGATCAAGATGTAACAATATCGATAATACTGTTTTGAAGCAAAGGGTTAAAAGGAAAAGTTGGAGGAGATTCTTTGTCATATATGCGACTTCCACGATCCTGTGCGAAGATCAAAGGTTTTACGACTCGCACAAATTGTTTGAAAGGTCTGTTCCCCTCAGCAGTGGATATGGTATTATGATTGCCTCAATTTATCGACAGTGGAACTATGTCAGAAACGAAAATGCCCCGTGAAGAAAATAGCTTTCATAAGCCACCTATTTTGGTTATGGCCTGCACACAAATAGGAAACTGCCCATACCAAGACCGATCAAAGCGCAGTAATCAAAGGGGCATAGGGAAAGCCTACAATAAGCTGTTCTCTTTAATGACTTAATGGCACAACATTTGACCACACAGGGGTCCAACTAATCTTGGCTTTGACAAATTATCGCATTTCATGTGTTGATTCCCTAACGTGTGTATATGTATATGTATATGGTTGATTTAATTCGCTTATTTGCAGGTTATATGAGAAAATGCTGATTTACTCTGTTTTCTTGCAGGTAATACAAGGAAACAGTAATGTCCATCCAAATTAAGAGGACTACTAGCTCTCTCCGGAGGATGCAAAGCTGGGTTTCAAATCAACCTCAAAACCTCGTGTTATGTGAATGCTCAACATCACCGGCAGATAGAAGCTGCTATCTCACATGGCGAGGGCTAAGGCTGGCCTCCGGAGAACAAGGTTATGATATCTCTAAAAGAGAAATGCAGAGGGGATGATCGAAGGTCTAAGGTCGCAAATTTTCTCAAGTCGTCGGGTCGCATAGTCGCACTCCCTGTTAAAAGCCCGACGGCGCAACCCAGTGACCTAGTGACTAGGTCGCAAGGTCGCATAATCTGGGCAGGTCGCAGGTCGCGCATTTACTCGGGTCGCGAGGTTGCAAATCTAAGGGGGTCGCGAGGTCGCAAACCCAACACTAGAAAATTTGGCGGAAATTTCGACGGCTAATTTGTCGCTATTCCGACACACAGTTGTCGCAAGAGCGACAGTTCGACAGTGGACAAAACGTGGTTTGTCATGCTGTCGCAATTCCGATGCACCAAAAAAGTGTCGCACTATCGACACTTCTTCCGTCGCTTTCGAACAAGCGTCACTCTTCCAACGTCTCACGAACCGTCGCGCTTCCGACATTTGTAAACGGTCGCACTTCCGACGAAATGTGGTCTGACGTTTTGAACGTCACTCTTCCCACGTTTGTAAACGGTCGCAATTCCGACGCAGTGTGGTCCGACGTTTTGGACGTCGCTCTTTCGACGTTTGTAAGATGTCGCAATTTCGACGAAATGTGGTCCGACGTTTTGAACGTTGCTCTTCCGACGTTTCTAAGCTGTCGCAATTCCGACGAAATGCGGTCTGACGTTTTTATACTATCGCTCTTCCGATGTTTCTGAGTTGTCGCAATTCCGACGTCTACAAGGCGTCGGTATACCGACGGCGGGTTCAATTTTGAAAAAAAAAAATGAAACTTTAAAAGACGAGAAACGTTGTTTTGAATATATTATTTGAAGTAAAACAGTCCATGAAGTCATTACATTTTCAAATCTGAAGATTGGAACAGAAATATCCATCTAGAAAAATGGAAGTCCCACCCCAGACAATGATAGAAAAATAACCCATGTCACATACAGGGACATGATATAAAACCCAGTAACGGTCCACATGGAGATTATCTACAAATCTGAGAAAGCATCCAAATATGCCTGAGGCATCCATAAGAAAGTGAAATAACAGTATGTAGAATAGTAAAGCAATAGATAGAGTACCGACGTCCATTGTTCCAAATACAAATTAAAGTACCCAAAACCCTGCAACAGAGAAAAACGCTAATCATGTGAGGAGTGTGATATGTCCAAAATATAAAAAGACCATCAGACCATATCAATGAACCAGCAACATAGACCAGCATCGCTAGTTTTGAAGGCAGAGTGATAAACATTAATCATTTTTTTTTTTCACAAGAGAAAAAACGTTGTTTTGAATATATTATATGAAGTAAAACAGTCCATGAAGTCATTACATTTTCACATCTGAAGATTGGAACCCAAATATCCATCGAGAAAAGTGGAAGTCCCACCCCAGACAGTGATAGAAAAATACCCCATGTCACATACAGGGACTTGATATAAAACCCAGTAACGGTCCACATGGAGATTATCGACAATCTGAGAAAGCATCCAAATATGCCCGAGGCATCTATAAGAAAGTGAAATAGCAGTATGTAGAATAGTAAAGCAACAGATAGAGTACCGGCGTCCATTGTTCCAAATACAAATTAAAGTACCCAAAATCCTTGAACAGAGAAAAACGCTAATCATGTGAGGAGTGTGATATGTCCAAAATATAAAAAGACCATCAGACCATATCAATAAACAAAAAACATAGACCAGCATAGCTAGTTTTGAAGGCAGAGTGATAAACATTAATCATTTTTTTTTCACAAGAGAAAAAACGTTGTTTTGAATATATATTATATGAAGTAAAACAGTCCATGAAGTCATTACATTTTCACATCTGAAGATTGGAACCCAAATATCCATCCAGAAAAGTGGAAGTCCCACCCCAGACAGTGATAGAAAAATACCCCATGTCACATACACGGACTTGATATAAAACCCAGTAACGGTCCACATGGAGATTATCAACAAATCTAAGAAAGCATCCAAATATGCCCGAGGCATCTATAAGAAAGTGAAATAGCGGTATGTAGAATAGTAAAACAACAGATAGAGTACCGACGTCCATTTTTCCAAATACAAATTAAAGTACCCAAAATCCTTGAATAGAGAAAAACGCTAATCATGTGAGGAGTGTGATATGTCCAAAATATAAAAATACCATCAGACCATATCAATAAACCAGCAACATAGACCAGCATCGCTAGTTTTGAAGGCAGAGTGATAAACATTAATCGTTTTTTTTCACAAGAGAAAAAACGTTGTTTTGAATATATTATATGAAGTAAAACAATCCATGAAGTTATTACATTTTCACATCTGAAGATTGGACCCCAAATATCCATCCAAAAAAGTGGAAGTCCCACCCCAGACAGTGATAGAAAAATACCCCATGTCACATACAGGGACTTGATATAAAACCCAGTAACGGTCCACATGGAGATTATCGACAATCTCAGAAAGCATCCAAATATGCCCGAGGCATCTATAAGAAAGTGAAATAGCAGTATGTAGAATAGTAAAGCAACAGATAGAGTACCGACGTCCATTGTTCCAAATACAAATTAAAGTACCCAAAATCCTTGAACAGAGAAAAACGCTAATCATGTGAGGAGTGTGATATGTCCAAAATATAAACAGACCATCAGACCATATCAATAAACCAGCAACATAGACCAGCATCGCTAGTTTTGAAGGCAGAGTGATAAACATTAATCATTTTTTTTTCACAAGAGAAAAAACGTTGTTTTGAATATATTATATGAAGTAAAACAGTCCATGAAATCATTACATTTTCACATCTCAAGATTGGAACCCAAATATACATCCAGAAAAGTGGAAGTCCCACCCCAGACAGTGATAGAAAAATACCCCATGTCACATACAGGGACTTGATATAAAACCCAGTAACGGTCCACATGGAGATTATCGACAAACTGAGAAAGCATCCAAATATGCCCGAGGCATCTATAAGAAAGTGAAATAGCAGTATGTAGAATAGTAAAGCAACAGATAGAGTACCGACGTCCATTGTTCCAAAAACAAATTAAAGTACCCAAAATCCTTGAACAGAGAAAAACGCTAATCATGTGAGGAGTGTGATATGTCCAAAATATAAAAATACCATCAGACCATATCAATAAACCAGCAACATAGACCAGCATCGCTAGTTTTGAAGGCAGAGTGATAAACATTAATCCTTTTTTTTTCACAAGAGAAAAAACGTTGTTTTGAATATATTATATGAAGTAAAACAGTCCATGAAGTCATTACATTTTCACATCTGAATATTGGAACCCAAATATCCATCCAGAAAAGTGGAAGTCCCACCCCAGATAATGATAGAAAAATACCCCATGTCACATACAGGGACATGATATAAAATCCAGTAACGGTCCACATGGAGATTATCGACAATCTGAGAAAGCATTCAAATATTCCCGAGGCATCTATAAGAAAGTGAAATAGTAGTATGTAGAACAGTAAAGCAACAGATAGAGTACCGACGTCCATTGTTCCAAATACAAATTAAAGTACCCAAAATCCTTGAAAAGATCAAGAAAAACGCTAATCATGTGAGAATTCTAAGTAAAGTTAATCTATTAACATTGCGAATAAAATTACACCGAAGTCAAAAAAATTGCCTGGCCAGACTCATGGCAAATTTTTCATCAAAAAATCAAAAAATTAAGAAGACTGCCCTCATATGGGGAAACCAGTCTTGAACGTTTAATTTACAGAATTCAAAGATATTACAAAGGTCCAGCACAGTAAAATAATCTATAAGCAGCCCAATTAAGTGGGTCTGCTAAGCAAGAAAAACAAGTTAACCAAACTACTCCTCCGGTGGTTCCTCCACAATTCAGCACCATCCTTCGGAAGGTCCAGGATTGCTAGGTGCTACCTCCACATGCATGCCATGACTCCCCTCCTGAAGGCCCGAATGCTGGCCAGCTTTTTCCGAGCTCAGACCCGCCGGACGGGTGCATTCTTCCTTCGTTTGGGCCTCCTCGCAGAAGACCACAGTGACTAAAGCCGTGATTCCCGAGCGGTTGAGAGGGAAATTAAAGGAAAATTGCACAGTGTGCGTCGTGGGAGAAGGTGAACTAGCGGTGGGGAAGCGAGGAGCAGGGGAATCCATACAGTGGCCAGATCCTACAACCCGACCCCGCCCACTCCTAGTATTTGGATATTGACCAACGTAATAATCACTGGACTCGCCGAAAGTTGACTTTGTTGAGGGGCTGGAGGGATCCCGCAGGGGTTGAACTCTAGTGCTCCCCCTGCGCCAACGCATCCTATGACGCACGCGCGGCATGTGTGCAGTCTCAGGCGCAGTGGGCACAAGAGGAGACAGAGAAGCAGAATTCCAATTAACAGAGGAAGACAGACAGAGATAGAATCGAGAGAAATGCAGATATGTTGTAAGGTCTAGGCAGCAGTTCAGCTGGCCACTTCTCCTTATCGTCACAGTTTGATCCGGATTTATGCAGGAACGCAACAGAATAAACATATAAACATAAAGACAGAGATGCAGCGGAAATAACACTTCATTTCATTAATATCAAAGAACTGAAATTTGCTTACAGACAGAGGCAAATCCACATTGAAGAGCCCCAAAGTGAAATAGGCGGGTGACCACCAATATCCACCTGGATCATTCCTCCCCCCTTAGGAAGCAATGGTCCCCATTGCGTTAAGTTCCTCCATGAGATGAGGAAATTTCTGCTGAACTTGGTCCCTAGTGAACCACTTTCCTTGGTGCGGGAGTTGGCCAGCTTTGACAACCCGATACAGTTAGTAAAATAAAGTAAAAGCAGCCCAATTAAGTGGACCCGCTAAGCAAGAAAAACAAATTAACCAAACTAATCCTCCGGTGGTTCCTCCACGATTCGGCACCATCCTTCGGAAGGTCTAGGATCGCTAGGTGCTACCTCCACATGCATGCCACGGCTCCCCTCCTGAAGGCCCGAATGCTGGCCAGCTTTTTCCGAGCTCAGACCTGCCGGACGGGTGCATTCTTCCTCCGTTTGGGACTCCTTGCGGAAGACCACAGTGACTAAAGCCGTGATTCTCGGGCAGTTGAGAGAGCAATTAAAGAAAAATTGCGCAGTGAGCATCGTGGGAGAAGGTGAACTAGCGGTGGGGAAGCTAGGAGCAGGGAAATCCATACGGTGGCCAGATCCTACAAGCCGAACCCGCCCACTCCTATTATTTGGATATCGACCTAAGTAATAATCACTGGACTGGCCGGAAGTCGACTCTGTTGAGGGGCTTGAGGGAGCGCGTCGGGGTTGACCTCTAGTGCTCCCCCTACGGCAACGCATCCTATGACGCACACGAGGCATGGGTGCAATCTCAAGCGCAGTCGGCACAAGAGGAGACGAAGAAGCATAATTTCAATTAACAGAGGAAGACAGACAGAGACAGAACCGAGAGAAATGCAAATATGCAGCAAGGTCTAGGCAGCAGTTCAGCTGGCCACTTCTCCTTATCGTCACAGTTAGCAGGCAGTGTAATCCAGCAACCGGCTTGTCTGAAAAACCATGGCTAAATGCCATTTTGTCGACCCGTCTGTAATGCAATCATAGGACGCCCGTCATAATTAATCTATGATCATTAATAATGAGAGCCGAAGGCCGGATCAACTTGGAGCGTGCGGAATCGCTAAGAGGAGTGGAAATATGATCTTGAACAGTGTTAAAAATTAATTAATGCGGATTTTATGTGAAAACTTAATTAAACAGCGTTAAATGTTAATGCGATTGATATGAAATCTCCATATCCATGTCCCATCACCTTAAACGCCATCGCATGCACCCGCAGCCGGGAGCAGGGCAAGTTTTTATTGAGGACACGTGGCAGAAATTGATTGGAGCGGATCTTTATTTGGGCCGCTCGCGGAGTGGAAATCCGGACCCGTAAAATATTAGGGCGAATTCGATAAGAAATTCGCGTCACAAAATTGGCCGACGTCAGCAGGCTATTTTGGAACGCAAATTTGGTTTGAATTATGGTTTATCTTCGTTTGAAGTCCGGCGGGCTCGACTTAAGAACAATTTTTTTTTATCCCATCTTATAAAATTTGTGTTGGTTTTCTTTGATAATACACATATTTATAATAAATCAAGGGAATACCACACTAAACATGTGGAAAAGTTATATAAATAATTATTGAGAACAATCATTTTTATGTAAAAATATCCAAGGCGAGGTCTGTGTAGAGAACCGGGGTCGTGAAAACTGTTCAAATATAAAAATCCCGCTTAATAAAGAGACAAAATTGTTGTGCTTTCGGAACCTGACCCAAGGATTGGACATGAGTTAACAAATAAAAGGATAGCGGAACCAGACTTGCACCCGTGGTCAAGCCCTCTACCAAAACCACGAGCGGAATCACAAAAGCGGGTTGCCCATATCGCACCGCTTTTGCGGAGTAGGCGGTATTTCCTATTCACGAGCGATTCCATAGGGAATGCGACACGTGGTGAAGTGACC